>PVKM010004182.1:23354-53530 GCA_004027735.1 Carollia perspicillata
GAAAGTGGTGGCACAAAAATGGAGACAACTGTACTCAAACAACAATAAAAAGAAGTACAAACTGTGTCTCAGGAATGATATATATGGCAAGATGACAGATGTGCTTGGCATTGTGGGCAGTACAGGATGTGTGCAATGCTTAAGAGGAGTTTTATATAAGAAGACAAAAGGACTAATGACAGGTTATTGTTAATAATAACTTTAATTTCTGATTACAGAAGACACTAATTTCAGGACATTTGAAAAACATAGAAAAGCAGAAAGAAAAAAAAAAAGAAATGACCTGTAGCACTACTATTGAGAAAAAAACGTTTAACATTTCAACTGATATCCCTCTGTCTCTATAATATAAATGTATATAATACTAAAATCATATATGTAATTTTTACATTAATAAAAATTATACCTAATGTTTGTGACTTGTTTTCTGACTTACAATAAATGAATATTTTTCATATACCATTAAATATTATTTTAAACATGTTTTACTTCATATTTAAAACTAAACACGATAGTATCCAAGAGTATGGGTAGTATGTAAGAGTATAGATAAACTGTATACATGTACTTTGCTATACATGTAGAGCACATGCTTTTTATTTAGTGTAAGTTTCGAGAAGTGGAATTTCCAAAGAGTCATTAGCATAGTGTCATCGACTGGGCCTGGGTGGGGTCACCCACAGAGAGCATGAAATATTAGAAGGAGACTTAGGTGGGAACCCAGTAGCCCATCACTACTGAAATGGTTGGCAGAGTAGCCTAGAAGTCATGGTCTGAGGATTAAAATAATATGGAAAGAATGGTTCACTGAAGTTTAGCGATAAATTCAAGAAGAAAATAACAGTTCTAATAGACTGTTGCGGGCAGAAGACAGATTGCAGTGAGGAGACATCCATAAAAGCTGAGAAGTGAGAACAAGTTTGACAGCAAAGGGAAGGAAAGTGACGTCTTAGAGAATGAGACTGGGTGGAAAAAAGTCAGAAAAAAATTTTACTTGAAAACATTTCAATGTAAGAAGGTGTCAGTTGAAAAGAGATGTTGAAGCTTGTAGAGAGAGAATAATCACTGACCCCTGTTCTGAGAAGATGAAACAAGGAAGCATACGTATTTCTCTTACACAAGAAGAAAGAACAAAAGGATGATTCCAAGGGTGAAGAGAGAAGGTGGAAGCATTCACCCATGATGATGCCTCTATTTTCTCTATATATTGTAGAAGGCAAGGCCATGTGATGAGAGCGAGCAGATCCTAGGAGAGATGGTGTGGGTGGTTCAGGACAGTGCTAAAAATCAGAAATAGCTTTTAGGGAAATGGTAAAGAAAATTATTGGTAAAGAGACATACAAATATTTCCCAAGAGGGTTTACAGGCCCAGCTGAAGTCGAGACACTAGTTGTACACAACATAAAATTGTCTAGAATATGTGATTTTTCCAGACAGCACCTTTTTCACCAAAGCTGATGAAGTGAATGTTTTTCAAAAAAGGATTCAGCACATGGGAAGGGTAATTGAGAGTACTGCCGGGAGAAGAATTGAAATGACTGGTCTTGGAATAAGCAGAGGTTAAACTAGGAGGAGTCCAAAAAGGAGAATAAAAGAGACTAGAAATTGTCTCTTGAAATTGATGAAACTGAATGGCTGTAGAGATGGAATTAAGAGCTTGAGTGAGCTGAAGGGTTAGGAAATTCTAGACTGAAAAAAAAAGACTTCAGGGTGTGACACAATTGCCATAGTGGAGTAAGTAGGTGCTCACAAAGCTCAGGATACAATTACGAGAGGAAGCTTCTGAAGAAGTCACTGTAAAATCTAAGTTCTAAGAATACTATTGGAAGGATTGCTCATGTGGATGTTGAAGTCTCACAGATGATGGCAGAGATTTCACAAGCACTGTTATCCTTAGTAAATGCCATCAGGAGTGTCTTGGTTTCGATAGGTGACAACCAAAAAACTGGAAGGTGAGGATACAGCAGACAGGAGTCAGGGGCTCAGTGGAAGGGCTGTAGATTGTGACATTTGGGTCCAAAATCCTGTTTCAGGTCTTGCCAGATGTGAGCCTAGCCAGGTCCCTTAACTTTTCTAAGTCTCCCTTTCTTGTCAGTGAAATTGAAATATTAATATTAATATGACTTAGGTCATAGGAATGTGACGAGAATTAAATGAGACAACACATATAAAGTGCTTCCTTTAGTGCCTGGCACAAAAGGGCTCAAGCACATTACCTATTTCATTAGACAGGAGAGTGAAAAGGATGACTTTTGCACCAGTGTAGGAAAACAACTGTCTGAAAATAGTTGTAAAAATGTCATACATATTTTTCTTTCATACCTAGAAGTGCATTTGAAATTCCCAAAAACAAAGAGGTAAAATCGATCTGATCCACTTTTCCACAGACAATTTTGCTATTTCAGTAAAGAATTACTCTCTACCCATATCTTAAACCATGAAGTAAAGGTGATCAAGTTACTTAAATAAATAAAATGAGTTTAAGATATTGGGTAATATGGAGAAATAAGCCATTAGTTTCATAACTCCTACCTTTACTCAGCAGATATCAGTGATAAGGAAATGGGAACTCAATAGGGTTTCTCAATAATCAGATATTGCTTTTTAGAGGCTGAACAGCATTGATAATATATTTTCTGACTTTGAGAAATATGAGGATTTTAACAGTGAATGAAAATAAATAAAAATCATTGAAAACCATAAATTAGCAGGTCTCTCATACATCTTTATGTTGACTGGTATATGTAAAGCAGTTGAACTGGAACTTGAGATCAGATGTGGTAGCATTTATTAAGGAACTGTTATGTGTAGCACTGAATACTACACAATCTGCAAGGTAAATATTAATATACCCACTTTACAGATGGAGAACCAGAGGCTCCCCAAAGACAATAACGCTATCTAGATTACATAGGGAGTAAAGAGCAGAACCAGGATTCAAATACAGCTCCATCTGGATCTGAAACCAATGAGCTGGGTATTACTTTCTAATACATTATATGAAATGACTTCTATGACTAAGAACAAAATGAAGAGGCTTCCATACTCTATGTAATATTCCTGAGGCTCTACTTAATCTATAAAATAAGTGGAATGGTTCACCTCCAGCTCTACCCATTTTAACAGAATTCTCATTGTCCATTAGTATGAAAATCAGATTCACAAAAAAAATGCTTAAGTATATAGAGTAAACAATGTTTTAAAAATTCTGACCTCATCCCAGAAGGCTGTTACATTCTCCATCACTACTTCCGTGGTTGTTAAGTTATATTCCAATGTCTTAAACTCCTGCTTTTGTAAGAAATCCTGTTTATAAAAAGAGAGCAAAATCATAATGTAGAACCAGAATAGCAAACACTAATGCACTATTACACCTATTTCATAATCTAATAGTGCTGTATCCTGTATTTAGATTTTATGAATTTCTTAATAATTAATTTAAAAATAATTTCTAAAGTAAACTTGCCAAGCACTAGGAGTCATCATACTAGAAGTGCACTCTTTGAACCTGCAATATTATACAAATTTGGTTTTACACATTAAATTTTAACATAATTCCTTGTACTATACATGTTAACCTTAGTGAAGAATTTATAAAGCACCTCTGCATTAGCCACCACTTTGCCTTAATTAGGACAGAGAGAGACCTAGTGTCTTTATCTTTATAGCACTGCCCGCCCCTCCACTTTATTAGAGACATCATTAGCAACGCTTCTCCAGTTTAAGTGAAGGTGTGAAGATCCAATAGAGCCGATTTTAAACAGGCATCAAACCTTGATTCTTAAAGGGTCTTATTAGAAACTACTTCAGTGTTCTGAGGGAAGATAGGAGCACAAGGAAGAATTAAGTCCATGCATCCTAAAGCCTTCACCACAGGAGGTAATGAAAAAAGCCTGGTCCTTGCCTCACTTTTCCCCTTTCTTCTCTCTTACTACCTCTTTTTGAGTTTCTCTCTTTTTCTCCAGTGTATTTTCAAGATGTTTTTCTCTCTCTGTGTGTTCCTGTTCAGTGGCTCTCTCTGTCTCCATGACACTCTCATTTTCTTATTTCTGGTCTGTCTCTCTCTCTCTCTCTCTCTCTCTCTCTCTCTCTCTCTCTCTTCCCCCACCCCCTTGTCTCTGTCCATCTCACACACACACACAGCTGTGATGGGTTAAGAGAAGAAATAAGATTAGTCCAAGACTTGCTATGGTTTTGAGCTACATTCATCAACAAATTGCAGATCTCAAACTCACAAGGAGTACCAAAAAAAAAAAACCAAAAACCAACTGGAATTATCTTCTGGAGGGCAGGCTCCTCATAGTATAGGATTCCCCACTAGGTGAGTGTTCTAGGAACCCATCTGTATCAATGTACCAGCTGGCATTGTTGTGAGAGGCTGTGTTCAGCTTCAGTGAATTATTTTTTTGAACACTTTCAGTGCATTTGTCCATTTAACAATGGGTGATTTACGAGCACACCTGTGCACACCATGCTGAGTGTTCAGCAGTTTTTGACTAAAAAAAGGCATGACCCCCCATGCCCCATATCTCCATTCACCCAATCTTGTCCCAAGTGATTTTTTATGTTTCCCCAGATGAAGAGTCCTCAGAGGGAAATGTTTTGTGGATGTGGTAGAGATAAAACAAAAAATGGCAGAAGCACTAAAAGGTATAAAATCAATGAGCTCAAAAACTGCTTTGAGCAGTGGAAAAGTCTCAATAGTTGTATTATATTAAATGGAGAATATTTTGAAGGTGACTTAAGTTTCAACTTGTAAGAATAAATACACAATTTTTTATAAATAAATTCCTGAATGTTGGGGGGTCCCCCCTCATGTTTATAAAGTGGTAAAATTGAGGAAGGCAGCTGAGTAGAAATTGTGATGAACTAGACAGGGCAGGCCCTCTCTAATGGAGGAGCTGCCATAGCTTATAAGGGAAGAGGACACTGTTTTCTATATATTGCAATCCTTCAAAAGAGGCTGAATATATAATTTATTGTATATGTGATATTTCTCAGTTTTTAAATGCTGCCAACTAATTTAGTGTTCTTTAAGTAAAGGTGCAATAAACCAGGTCTAGAGGCCAAAAGTAGGCCCACGGGCCACCACTTGCAAACTCTGGCCCAGGTTATATATTGGCAGAATGACTTAAAAGTGGCTCACCTTCACCCTCATTCTTATTTATGCCACATGATTTATTTTCTGGGTTAAATTTTTAAATATTGTTTTAATCCCTGGCCAGGCGGTTGACTTGGTTGGAATGTTGTTCCATATGCCAAAAGGCTGCCGGCTCAATCCCCAGTCAGGGCACAAGCCTAGGCTGTGGTTCAATCCCTAGTCAGGGAGCACATGAGAGGCAACCCATCAACACCAATATCAATGTATCTCTCATATCAATGTTTCTGCTCATATCAATGTTTCTTTCTCTCCCTTTCTCTCTCTTTAAAATCAATAAAATGTATCCTTGCATGAGGATTCTTATTTATGTATTAATTATACAAATTATAAGCACTTCCCTGGCTAGTGTGGTTCAGTTGGAGCATCATCCTATAAACCGAAAGTTGTGAGTTCGATTCCTGGTTAGGGCGCATGCCTAGGTGTAGGTTTGGCCCTGGTCAGAGCATGTACCAGAGGCAAAAGATCGATGTTTCTCTCTCTCTCATAGATGTTTCCCTCCTTTCTCTCTCCCTTCCTTCCCCTCTTTCTAAAATGAATAAGCATGCCCTCTGATAAGGATTTAAAAATTATAAGCATATAAAAATTCATAGTAGTGATTCAATTGTATAAATTGAATCTCATCACTTGAGGACTTTAGAACTTCTCTTCACAGCTAGCAGCTGCATCAGCATTGCTGGGATTTTAAGGGAATTAATGTGATATAAAAGCCATTCTTGTCCATCATTCCTTGTCCAGGGAAATACTTGGAAAGTTTTAAGATGAACATTCCTAGTGTTAGCTGGAAAGTTTTTAACTTCCCAGTGAATCTGCCACCATGTTTGTGCACATTTTTCAAATACATTAAAATGGATCTATTGATTGATAAGTTGAATAAAATTCTCCAGAATACAGAAACAATATTTTCTGTAATTTCTTTGATTTAAGAGAATCTCACAGGCTTTCATTTTATTCCACAAGGCTTTCATTACTAGGGCTCGGCAGACCATATACAGATGTCAAGTGAGGAACTCTTGTGCATCAAACAGGCCCAAGACCAAAAATTTATCTCTAAACAGTTTACCCAACTAGTGAAGTTCTAAATTGTCCTAAAAGCATTGTATATAATGCCCACTTATGTACATTACCTGTATTTTGTTTATGGCTCCAATAGAGTCATACCATGTTTGTACAGCCCAGGGGAATTGCCGAGTGACTGCCATGCGCAGAACGATGCAGAATGAGATGGTTGTGAATATTTTTCGAAGGATGATTCCTTCGTTCAATAGATAGGGAAGCACAGAAAACAGCACCACAAAGAACCCTGAAGCGAAGAAGCCTGAGCTATTCACGTATCTTACATAGGCTGCCTTCTGGGTCAGTTTTAGTTCTGTTCTATAAAACAAAATAATAAGATTTGAAATGCTTATTTACTGTTCAAATATGAAGCATCTTGGAATGTAAAATTTGAACACAGACTCTCAAGGCTTTGTATCCTTGGGCAAGTTATTTAACCTCTCTGGGCCTCAGTTACCTTATTTGAAAGAGGAATAGAAATGAACGTACCAGTGTCTTGCCCATAATACCGGTAAATATTATTTTTAAACTACAATTAATAGCCCCAACTATTGCATTATTTATATTTTTATTACTTCATTATTGATTAGTGAGAGTTTGATAATTTTTTGTTTCTTGGTTGATGTTTTAAGCAATTAGGTATGGAAATGAGGACAGTGATTTCCTAATAGATTCTTAGCACTTTAGAAATTCTAGCTTGGCTTTGGGGAACACCAAAAATGTACAAGCTACAGAGGAGTGGTTCTTAAGTGTTAGTATAGATAAAAATCACCTGAGAAACTTTTTAAAATGCAGAGTCTCAAGGCCAGCTCTCAGAGATACTGATCAAACTTGCAGTAGGTTAGAAAAAAAAAGTACCCATGCAAAAGATTCTGTTGCATGTGGTTCTTGAAAAACTATGAGGAAAATACCACATCCTCCTTGTCTCTCACTTTAATGTAACTGCAAATTATATTATACTTCTAATCTTCTGGTCCAAATCGAAAATGAGAACTATTTTCTTTTTAGCACATAGGAGAGGGTTACATGGTCCAAAAGGCAGAAAACAGGGAGTACAGAAGCTGCTGAGAGCAGAGGACAGTGCAGCCCTAACCTCTCTCCCATTCTTCCTGGACCACAGAAACTGGAATTGCTTGTGATCCTCCTATTCAGCTCTTGTAAAGGAGAGAGCAGTGGTGACTCAGGTAAGGAGAGGGTCCTGGTGGGAGGGAGCAATAAGTGTGCTTGGCATCTGGGTGCTACTTCCACACATCTATATAACTCAGAAAGGTTCTCATTCTTAATAAAAATTCAAAGGAAATATTTTTCTTATTAGGTTTAAAGAAATGTAAACTTGAACAATCTGAGAAAGAAAATGGAGTTCAATGTTCCCAGTATAGATTGTGATCTACAATCTAATGTTCACTTGTATCGATTATTTGGTGTTGAAGAGAGATTAGGATTTTGGAATCTGACTGGGGTTCGACTCCTGGCTGTGCCAGTTACACCTACGCCACCTTAAGCAGGCTGTTCTTCCTTCTGGTGCTATAGAATCTTCATCCACAGAAGGGGAACATAACATTGTCCTTGTGAATTTGTTGCCGAGATCAATGACATTACAGCAGGGGACCTGGCATTTGAACCTTACTGTGTTGTCTTTAATCTTCATCAGAAAAAGAATAATAGTGGCTACACTGATATCAATAAAATGCAGGAAAACACTATTTACAAAAAAGTTAACAAATCTGTCAAAATTGTTGTTGCATTAGAAACAGTTGAGGAAAATGGAAGAAGTAGTACTATAGGAAAAGATTAACAGATTCAAGAACATTTATAAGAATCACCAACAAAGCAGTACTCTCCATTATAAAGTCACTAACACTTTATGAGTCATAAAAGTATTTTATCAGTTTCTTATAAAAAATTTGAAAATCATTTTATTACTAAGAATGATATAGAAGTAGATTATCAAGGAGCTTTGAACAGCCTTTTGCACAGGTGAACAGTAGCCCAAGCCAAGGTAACCACCCCTTTGAAGTACATGCCTCCAATCTCTTCCAGAACTTTATATTTGCTCTTTTGAACAGAAGCAATTCTTGCTTTCCCATATTTACGTCAGCACTTTACAGCCGTTTCAGGTAACAATTTCATGGCAGATTAAGGAACTGGATTATATGAGTTACAACCAAACATTTGCTATTAGAATTGGTTGAACAAAAATACAGAGTAGGAAGGATGCATTTCATCTTTTTGAGAAACAGAGAAAAAAAGTCAAGAAAAGCCAGCAAGCAGAACAACCTGACCAGGTGTTTACCTTGAGGCCTGAGAAAACCCCTCATCACTCTTGCTATGTCTGTGTTTACAGACATACAAGTAACCAAGGAGACAAGTGTGATGAAAAACACTTGCTAATGAGAAAAACAATGTTAATAAAACAATTCCCCAAGATCTTTAAGGATGTTTCTGGAAAGAAAACAAAATTCCTTTCCTGGATTTATCTTGAAAGGCATAATAAAAACAGGTGAGCAATAATGTTTGGGAAATAAATATCCTTTTATTCTTTCTATTTACATGGCAAAGGACTTAACATTTCAGCATTTCCTTTGTTTTTCCAATCACACACCTGCAGCTCAGTTGCCATTACTGTCTACTGGAATCAGCAGCCCATATTCCTGATAACTCATAGTCACATTATCCAAAAGGGTGCTCTTCTTTTTAGTATATTTTCCCTGTGAAACTTGTCCTGTGTTACCCATCCTGAAAAAGTTGCTCTCTAACAGTATAACTGAGTCTCCTAGAACCTTTTTTAATGCACTTTGTAGAATATGGAACTTGACTAAAGAGAAATGGTCTTATGCCTACCCTAGTTTATATTTTGCCCGAATTATATCAGTAATCTCATCTCAGTCTTCACTGTACTTTTTTGCTGGATCTTTACTGATCAGTGATCGGAAAGGTTATCTGAGGTGAAACAAGACCAGAGATAGATGCCAAATACTGATTCTACCTCAAAAGGTAGGTTTCATAACTTGAACTGAAATCTCAAGTGGAGGGTTTATAGAAATACAATTTATAGATATTACCCTGTGTTAGTATTCCTAAGGAGAAAGAACAAACATATTTTAACCAAATGAAGTTTTTTTCATTTTTCATGAGCCATACATAATGCAAAGATTGAAATACATATAATAACAGACAATCATTTATTTGGTTCAGAATTGTATATTTATCTCTCTAGCAGTTCTATTTAAGGTTTCAATCAGCCTTCAGCATCATGACCAGTATTTTAGTCAAATAAGTATACTAGGCAGCTATAAACATATACAGGATATTCTTTCATAAGGTAAAAAAATACTCTTCTAGTAAAAAATAACATACTTGATAAACTAAAACTAAAGCCCATGAAAATGACTTTATGCCACTTAACACATAAATACTGCAATAACTCAGTACAATTGTTTCATTGTCAGAAACTTGAAATATGAACTGGAAGTCCACTGTAACTTATTTTTGAAATATTAACCATTAACTGACCAATGATATTGAAATTATCTAAATGACTTACTTCCTTAAATTTTCAATCATTTGTTCCATTGCTTCCTCCCAGCAGTATGCCTTAACAGATTGGATATTTTCAATAATTTCTGAGGTGATCACGAGTCTTTCATTGATTTTCCCAGCTCTCTGATCTCTGTAAATCAATCAATTAATCAATTTCACAGTAAAAACAAGTTAGATTATCCATTAAGAATTACTCAAGCCTTTAAGAAGCAACATTTCTTTTATTAAAGAGATGAACATTTTATTATCAAATAGGAGGTAATAAAAGTATCTACCACTTAGTAAATGCCTCTTATGTGCCAGACATTGTACTAGATGCATTCCATATACTATCCCTAATTCTTAAGGCATTTTAGGAATGGTGGTCACTTCCATTTTAAAGATGAAAAGCTAGCCCTGGCCAAATAGTTCAGTTGGTCAGAACATTGTCCCAGCACATCAAGATTGTGGGTTTGATCCTGATCAGGGCACATACAGAATAAACAAATGAATGCATAAATAAGCAGAACAATAAATCAATGTTTCTCCCTCTCCCTCTCTCCCTCTCTCTCTCTTTTCCCCTTCTTCTTTCTCTAAAATCAATTAATTTTTTAAAAAGAAAATAGATTGAAAACCAGACACTCAGTGGGGCAAAGTGGCTTATTCAGGTCACGTAACTAGTAAGCATGCACCTGAGGATTCAAGCCAAGAGCTGTCTAACTCCAAAATTTGTGTACTTTTATCAAGCTCTAGCTGACAAACTCTATATAAGCAAAGACTGATATCATTCACTGAGTCATTCTGTAAAAAGTAGTAACTAAGGCTCTGGTGTGATGATCCATGAACCAGGGTGGGAAAAGCTTATTATATACTCTACCCAAAATCTATGCATCCTCTCCTAGTCACATCAATGTTTTATCCATTGTATTTAAATCTTATGATCTATAAAAATGAACTGGATAGTAACATATTTATAAAGAAATTCTACAAATTTATAAGTAAAATAATCCCATCGACATAGGAATTATTTGCATCATTAAAATAATTCCCTGATTGTGTGTTCACCACCCAAAGTCAAGTCTCCTGTCATCATTCATCCTCCCTATACCCTCTCCTACCTGCCCCTAGCCCCCTTCCCTCTGGCAGTCACCATATTATTATCTGTGTTTATGAGGCTTTTTTTTTGCATAATCTCTTCTTTTTTTTTTTCAACAAGCCCCCAAATCCCCTCCCCCTGACAGCTGTCATTCTGCTCTGTAAATTTATGAATGTTTCTCTTTTGCTTGTTTGTTTAATTTGTTCACAAGATTCCACATATAAGTGAAAGCATTTGATATTAATTAATTAATTAATTAATTAAATACATTTTCATTCCTTTTTAGTGACACCTGGGGAGTAGATCATCATTCAGTGCAGAGCAGTCCTGGTTTTATTAGCATGGGATTGTTGAAAATCTAATTTAAAACCCTTTGAAACTATTTAAATAGAGTGCTACCTGTACTTCATCATCATTCTCCCTAAGAACGCTTGAAGAAGGGCAACGACTATGAGTGCAGCAAGTCCATAGAAGGCAGAGGCTTGTAACAGTTCCCAGAGCAGCCCCATCAGAAGCGTCACTTGCAAAGGAGCGATCCACACAAAATGTGCCAATGCAAGTCCCTGGAAAATAAAATCACAGTGAACACTGATATTTTATCCCCCGCTCCCCTCCAAAAACAAACAAACAGACAGCATAGATGAATGAATCAAGCACAGTGAGCTCATACAAACACTTCATGATTCTGAGCACACTGAAATCTAGGTATTCATTACATAAAACACACAGCAATGTGCTTAAACCTTCTACATGTAGACTAGGAATCCCAAGAAACAAATTTCGAGTTACTCCATTCTTATGTATTGTTTTCCAGTGGAATTGAGATTGGATCTCTTAAGTGTCACGTCAAAAAATTTATTTTAAATAACTTCTATTTGAATAAAGCAAGAGCTATGAGAAGAACAAAAGACTGTCCAGACCCCAGTCTCTACAAAGGCACAACTCTTCTGACAATATATTCAGAATAAATATATTTTATTTTTATTATTATGCATGCTCAATTTAACAGGAATTTATTTAGCACCTATTGAGTGCTCAATACTATGTTAAACACTGAAAATGCAAAGATAAATAAAAATATATTATCCTCGAGTACCTTGCATTTATTTATGACACAAGACAGCAATGACAGAAAATTGCTCAGAGTATCATATTCAACTGAAGTAAGTGATTTAAAGTATTAAAAGAAAACAAGATCAGAAAAGGATTGAATTTTGAAAAAACTCATCAAATACCCAGCAAGCTGAGGTGCCTTTGAATTTTGTGGGTCCACGAGACTCCAAAATGGCACTTCACTACACAACTTACCTTTCTCAGTTTTAAAAAATAAGGAAGGTAAAGATGTGTTCTACTTAACCACTTATTACCATCATCTAATCCAGGAAAACCTTCAGGGTTGTATGAGTTATAACAATATTGCATACGAGATTAAATCATTAGGTTCATACTTCATCAAATTTGTTCAGGTTGTTGGAAAGGAGACTAACAAGTTGTCCAATACTGATTTTATCTAGAACACGGCTTGACAGCTTTAAAGTCTAAAAGAAAAAATGGGAAGTTAGATGATGTTGACAAACAGAAGACAAATATATCCATAAGTAACATACTAACACAACTGAGAAATTAATTTACTATGCATGTATTTTTAAGCAAAAATAATGAAAATTACTTTATATTCATTTGGCCTTGTATCTCCTTAGATCTATAAATATTGTTCTTCACAACAAATATTATACTGGCGTGCCACTAGTTAATTTTTTTAAGTATTTTTGTACCTCCAAAATGGAAATGATACTGTGTATATATCTATATCTATATCTATAGATATATATATAGAGAGAAAGGGTTTGTTTTGTTTTTACAAAACATAGAACCAAAGGCAGTTTGAAATTAAAACCATAGCCTTAATTCTGAATGCAGTCCTACAGTAACTACATTAAGCAAAATGACTGTTAAAGTCAAAGTATGTTATGAATAACTAATAATTTTGTGAAAGATCGTATTACTGATAATCCTTAAATTTTACCAAGAAATATACATTCATATATGCAAAATACAATTGTTTAGTAGAGAAATTAATTACATTGGTGAGAGATTACAGTCATACTTTGCCAGCAAAATTTAGTAAGTATTGATTTGCCATTAGATGGCTTTGATCTCAGAGTACCTGCTTAATATGTGTTTTAACTGAATCCCTCAAATATGTATTGAGCACTTCGTAGATGTAATTCACTTTATTTAGGCATCAAGGATCATTATTATTAAGATTTGAAAACATAACTAAATACGATGTGCTAAATGAGTTAAAGGAAATAGAATATAATAGGATGGTTAAGAGAAAGTTCACATATCTGGTTACAAAATCCAGAAAGATTTTATTAAAGAAGTAGAACTTAAGGTGGGTAGAGAAAAATGAATAGCATTTAGATAAGCATAGATGAAGAAAGGATCAAGGTCATTAATTCCAAAACACTATTAGTATATGAGAGGGAAAAATCCATTGAGCTGGATCACACATGACCTAGTAAGAGATTCAGTCTTAGGTGACTAAGTTCTCCACAGGGCTCCACATTAAGCACAGTAAACACTCAGTGAATATTTCTTAATCTTAGTCTTCTTGACTAAATGAAGTCTTCTTTCTTCATTCTATCTTCTTGACATTCAGAGGCAAAGCTTAATTTAGTTTGTACTTAGATTCATTATTTAAAATATAATTTGAATGCATCATAGTTGCAGATTTGGGAACAAAGCAAAATGGTGCCCTGTTACAAAATTTGGAATATTGTAGAAAAAATCAGTGGTTGCCTGCCACATGGAGATGCAATTGCATTTTTGGTGATGATGCCGATGAAGGCCAACAAATGTAGCTAGACAGGTAAAGCAAACTAGGTAAGAACAGATACTCACCAATTAGAAAGAAGGATAGAGACAGCAGCTTCTAACTTTTCGTGAATGTGCTGGGGATCTGAAAACACCATACATTGCTGTATGTGTGCTACATGTTATGTATGGACTTCTTCACAAACTAACCTGCTCTTTCATCTCTCCTCCCTGCAGCCTAAGATTATTTTGTTCCTCTCTTCCTGTATAACACAGTTTGTCTCACTACATTATTTCAGTACTATTTTATTTTCCCTAATATTGGAAAACCATTTACTGCAAGGAATATGATTTATCCATTTTAGAAAATGTAAACAAGTTTTTATACAATGTTTTATATTTCTTGGGTCTTAGTTTCTTGAAATCTTTTATTGATAGTCTAGGGAGAAGCTCAAATGAGACAGCATCTCTAAGTCACTTAGAAGCTTGTCATGTACATCATTAACTATAACTTATACTATGATAATAAACACTTTTATAAAGAACTTTTAAACTGGATTTTACTTTCTTTAATATGTTAGTTGTGTGGATTCTACCTTCTGAAAAATATGTAATTTCTTCACCTATGTAAAATTTCTGGATCAATATAAAATGTTTGTTGATTTATCACCCATGCTTTCCTAGTAATTGAGAACTGATGAGACTGCAGCTGAGGTGATTTAATTAAACTGTGGAGTCCATTTTTCTCTTGTGCCCCCATAAAAAGCTTCTTTGAACTATAAAGTATGGTTACCAAGTTTTAAAGCACAATTGACTTTGCATGTATATTATGAAAGTGTTATGGGTTACTTGCTAGAGGGAATATCAGATCCATGACCCTTATAAACCAAGTATGTAAAGTTTTTACATTGGGAGAAGAAAAGAGAGAATAAAGGAAAAGCAGTATCCAAATGATTCAACTCAAATAGCTTACTGTTTGAGGTTGGCTAAAAAGTGTGTTTGTTTTTTCTGTAAGATGGCTCTAGTAGCACTTAGTTGTCTTTAATTTCATTCGAAGCAATTTTGTTAGATCGTATTATGACATCTGTATAACAGCATACATTTAAAAAATCAAAATCGGTGAATTTTTGTATAACTTTTAATATTGAAGATGGAAGAAAATATGCAACATTTTTGGTATATTATGCTGTGGTATTTAGAGACAGGTAAAAACATGACTGAAACACAAAAAAGATTTATGCAGTGTATGGAGAAGGTGCTATGATTGATCGAACGTGTCAAAAGTGGTTTGCAAAGTTTGGTGCTAGAGATTTCTCACTGGATGATGCTCCACGGTTGAGTAGACCAATTGAAGTTGATAGCGATCAAATTGAGACATTAATTGAGAACAACCAATGTTCTACCACACAGAAGATAGATGACATACTCAAAATATCCAAATCAAAAGTTATTGGTGAAAATGAAAAATGTGTCTTTTATTTTACAGAGAAAACTAAATGGACTTTTTGGCCAACCCAATAAAATGATTTGGTAAATTTAATCGGTCACACTTAATTTAGAATCAGGTTGGTGAAAATGCATGTTAATGAAATGATCTTAAATTATGTTTGCAAGGCAGCTAAATCTTAATCTGAATATACCCAAATCATGCTTCAGCAACTTGGGTTCTTGTCTGAACAGAAAACAAGAAGTTCTTATGGTTGCCATCCATGTGTTGTTCTAATTTTTTTTTTAATTTTCAAACTCACAGGATGACAAAAATCTAACTCAAAGTAAGGCAGCAGATAGATGAATACACCCTTGCATCACAAGTAGTTAAGATGAAAACTTTCATTGCTTGGATTATCATTAATGATTACATATATACTATACTCTTACAGTTTGAACACAAGGATACATGGCATCCTACCCTAAGATAATATTTTGTCAGTAACTTATGAAGATGATAAGAACCATTTTAATGGAGAACCATGGATTCCAAACAATGATGACATGACTACTAAAAAAACAAAAATGAAACTATATCATATGCAGTTTATAGAAGCTGTTCAAAAATTATTAAAGTGAATTAAGTTATCAAAGACAATTAGAAACACTAATTACTCCTCTAATTTATCTCACTGACTTATGAAATTGATTTCAGCATTTATCCCTAATTTGTACCAGCACAGCACTTACAGCATGATGCTACTCCATGTAATGAGACTGCACATAGAAGTATTACCTTCTTATAAATCAAACTAAACATAGCTATCCTCATTTGCATTCCAATGTGGTGAAGGCCAAAAATGGCTGGGTGCAGAAGCAGTGTCCTCAGGATAAAGAGAAGGCATAATCCTATGCCTAGGTAAATCGCGATGGAGCGTTCCACCTTGTTATCTGGATCATAGGAAGCTATGATTCTTCCCAGTAAGAGAGGCTGGACTGCTTTAGTGACTTCCTGCAGAAGAGGACAAAAAGAGAAATGAAGTTTTATTCCTCTTTGATAAAACACCCTAACAGTTTCAACACAGGAAGTTTTACCTTTAAAGGAAAATTTAAAATGGCTATTCAAAGAGCAATGCCATATATGAAATCCTTAACATTATTTTTAATATGTCTGTACTTCAGCTGCCTGCCATTGCATCACTGTTATGTTTTTCCTATAACCTGTCACCTCTATCACAATAGACCCATTTGCTGAATTGTTATTCAGCTGCCGTTTATCACAAAATTAATCAAATGTGCATTAATCTGATTTAGACATCTATTCCACACATTATCATTACTGAATATGTTAGTTATAATCTTGCCTTAAGCAAAAGAGGACATACTTATCCCTTGAACAACCATGGCTATTACACAAAAACATTGGCAGTATTATTCTAAGAGTATATGTTCACTGAAAAATGCAACTTATTTTTGGTAAACAAAATTCCGATAATAGGATCATCTGACAACATCAAACAAAAACCTCACCACAACATGGAACTACTAATATTCAAGGACAAAATCAGCACTCGAAGCCCTCTCCCTACATCGTTTTAGTTTTCCCTACATCGTTTTAGGCAACATGTTCTCTAATATTAACAATGGAACCATTAACAGATATCACCAGATTTTTTTATTTGGAAGGGAAAACAATGGTAACTGATACCAAGTTTAGTCTGAAAATCATCCCTGTAATGACTGAAATAAAGATAGCCCTACATTCCTTTTTTTTAGATTTTATGTATGTATGTATGTATATATGTATGTATGTATTTTAGAGAGAGGGGCAGGAAGGAGAAAGATAGGGAGAGAAACGTCTATCTGTGGCCTCTAGCACACACCCCAACCAGAGACGGGTTCACAACCAAGTCATGTGCCCTGACTGGGTATCTAACTGGTGACTGTGCCAGCTGGTCCCTTTATGGGACGATGCTCAGCCAACTGAGCCATTCACTGGTCAGGGCAGTCCTACATTCTTGGCATGTGAAAGCTGTGTATACACCATTGCTCAGATTATTTTCAGAAACACAAGTAATTTCCCAGTAAGGCAGACTGAGGTTTGAATGTAATGAGAAGGAATATAAATTTATTTGAAAATTTCATAAAATATTTTGTTAATTTATCAGACACAAATAAAGATGGAATTCACTTTATGGTTCACTTAGATAATACAAGACAAATTCAAATTTTCCAGCCAGCATGACAATGGAATGAACCGCGTTATGAAAGCCACATTCTTATCCCAGCATGTTATCTATACTCTTTGTCACCACAGTCACTCCCCTTCTCTGGATGATTTCCTCACTGATGAAGTGAGCGGTGGAGCAAGCTAATCTGGAAGGTCCCCTGCATTGCTAACATCTCTGATTCTATGATCTGAGTCTGTGGAATCCCATGGCAGATGCTGAGGATTTCCTGGGCAACTGGCCTAGCCCACACCCTGCCACCACTACGGGTATTTTCTTCTCCGAGGGATGCAGGTCTGAACAAAGAGAGTTCGGCAGACCATATACTTAGAGAGCAGAACAAGTGATTGCTTTCCTGGTGGGAATACTCCTGAGTCTCAGTTTAGATGAGCCTCCCAGAGAAAAATTAAGAAGTATAAAGGTAAATCCTGGGAGATAATATCTGCTCTCTCATGGGATCCTCCAGACCAGAGTTTAAATCACTGTGGATGAATCTAAATCCTTTAACCATTTCTGTTCTACCTGTATAGTAAGAATGGGAAGTCTGCTGGATACTCAGACCAAGAAAGAAAGTTCAAATAAAAATAGAAAGCTTGGTTCAGGCTTGCAATTACAGTAAATGAAATAATCCCAAGATAACTTTACCTTAAAAATTACAATCCAACTTCTGGCCAAGATGGAGGTGTAGGTAGACACAGTGTGCCTCCTTGCACAACCAAAATAAGGACAACAACAATTTATAAACAAGATAACAACCAGACTGACAGAAAATTGAACTGTATGGAAATGAGACAGGCAAGGAGTTGAAATAGAGACATCCATCCAGTCCGGTAGGCAGGGCAGAGTCAGGCAGCCCAGTGGAAAGGGATCACAGCACATGAAGTGGTGACACTCAGCATGCAAGGCACCCTGGGTTAGCAAGACGGCAGCAGGAAGACCCTGGGCATGCAGGCGGCAGCTGGCAGACCCCAGGCGTGGGGTGGCAGCGGGAAGACCCAGCAAGACAGCAACTGTGAAATGAGGCATTGTGTGCAAGGCGGCTGGCTGACCAGGCGGTGGCCCCACATTTGCGCACACATAAACCAGGCAAAACTGGGGAGCGAGACAAACCACACAACCCAGGATCCCAGTATCGAGAAATAAAGCATCAAAACACTGATTGAAAACACCTGTGGGGGTTGAGGCACAGGGAAAGACTTCCAGCCTCACAGGAGAGTTCGTTGGGGAGACCCACAAGGTACTAGAAGTCACACAAGCCCACCCACACAGAAATCAGCACCAGAAAGGCCCAGTTTCCTTGGGGGAAGTGACAGACTGAGGTCTGACAGAGAGCAGAGCAAGCACCATTGTTCCCTCTTAGACCCCGCCCCCACATACAGCATCACAATCCAGCCACGGGGTTACCCCATCCTGGTGAACACCTAAGGCTCCACCCCTCATATGTAACAGGCACAACAAGAAAAAAAATGACCCAAATGGAAGAACAGATCAAAGCTCCACAGCAAATACAACTGTGGAGCTCCACAGCAAATAAGCGACCAAGAGATAGCCATCCTATCAGATGCACAGTTCAAAGCATTGGTGATCAGGATGCTCACAAAATTGGTTGAATTTGGTCACAAATTACATGAAAAACTGAAGACTACGCTAAGTGAAATGAAGGAAAATGCACAGGGAACCAATAGTGATGGGAAGAAAATTGGGACTCAAATCAATGGAGTGGACCAGAAGGAAGAAAGAAACAACCAAACAGAAAAGAATGAAGAAACAAGAACTCAAAACAATGAGGAGAGACTTAGGACCTCCGGGACATCTTTGAACATTCCAACATCTGAATTATAGGGGTACTAGAAGGGGAAAAGGAAGAGCAACAAGTGGAAAACTTATTTGAACAAATAATAAAGGAGAACTTCCCCATTCTGGCAAAGGAAATAGACTTCCAGGAAGTCCAGGAAGCTCAGAGAGTCCCAAAGAAGGTGGACCCAAGGAGGAACACACCAAGGCACATCATAATTACATTAGCCAAGATAAAAATGAAGGGAAGAATCTTAAAAGAAGCAAGAGAAAAGGAGCAAATTACCTAGAAGGAGTTCCCATAAGACTATCAGCTGATTTCTTAAAAGAGACCTTACAGGCAAGAAGGGGCTGTAAAGAAGTATTCCAAGTCATGAAAGACAAGGACACGCATCCAAGATTGCTCTATCCAGCAAAGCTTTCATTTAGAATGGAAGGGCAGATAAAGTGCTTCTCAGATAAGGTGAAGTTGAAGTTCATCATCACCAAGCCCTTACTATATGAAATGTTAAAGGGACTTATCTAAGAAAAAGAAGATAAAAAAAACATGTATAGTAAAATGACAGCAAACTCACAATTATTAACAACCACACCTAAGACAAAAACAAACTAAACAAACAGCTAGAACAGGAACAGAACCACAGAAATGGAGATCACATGGAGGGATTGCAACAGGGCAGTGGGAGGAGGATAGAGATGGAAAAGGTACAGAGAATAAGTAGCATAGATGGTAGGTAGAAAATAGGGGGAGGGCAAGAGTAGTATGGGAAATGTAGAAGCTAAAGACTTTAAGACACATGGACATGAACTGAAGGAGGGAAATGTGGGTGGGAGAGGGTGTGCAGGGGGAGGGGAATGAAGGGGAAAATGGGACTACTGTAATAACATAATCAATAAAATATATGTAAAAAGAAAGAAACAGAAAAAAAAAATACAATCCAAACCCAAAGCATACTTGTTTCTAATACAAGTAGAATGATTAATTGAAGAACTTCTAAATTGACATTATTTTCTATTGAGTGTAGTCAGTAAAATAATCATCATCATAACTCACCTTAAATATATTTTATATATCTTAATATTGGAAATAATAGGACATTTGAGAAATATTCATAAGTTAAGATGTTTTAATATTAAGAAATTAATTAAGAACCTATGCTCATCTCAATAACAACTATAAAGAAATATTGTATGATAAAACTTCAATACTTGTTTCTGATTATGTTCAAATAAACTCAAATATAAAGATATTTATTAACTTGAGAAAAACTTCTCCTTCAAAACAACAATGAGCACCACAATTAATAAAACTCTAGAAGTATTAACTTTAAAGTCAGATACACACAAACAGCAATACTAGTGGTTAGTACAATTAGACATTTTTTTGTGGAACTTTTTGTTAATACAACTCAAAAAGACAAACAACTGAAGTCTGACTGTAGGAAAAGAGAAATGAAAGTATTATCATTATCAGCATAGAATGTGATTGTACATAAAACAAGTTTTACTTAATCAAGAGGTTAACAGGTAGAGAATTTAAAAATATTTATACTAGGAAATAGATTAGTATATGCCAAGCATAATAATTAATTAAATAAGTATCCCATTTATAGGAAAAATATAACAAAAATCCATTATAAATACCAATAATTAATATATACTTAAAATAAATTTTATAACACACTACTAACATATATTTTAAAAGTCTCAAATAAAGCACTTCAAAACTTTCTAAAAAGTAAAACCAATTATTGCAAAGATTACATTCTCCTAATTATTTCTCCAAGAAATAATTCTTGGAGAAAATAATTTCTTGGAGAAAAATAATTCTCCAAGTTATTTTATAAGATTAAGACAATCTTCATCAACATTCCAAGATTTTGGAAGTGAACTTTTAGCACTGTAAAAGCAGAGACGGTCTATCTTGGTTCTTAAAGCAACCCTGACATCATGCTCAATAGCTAGCACAGGGCATCCACTAAGCATACGTATATTTGTAGAATCCATGGATAAAATTATTCTAGATTTCAATTGGAAAAAATGAGAGACTAATAAAAAACATTTGAAAAATAAAAACAATGTGTAAGAAGGTTCACATTACTAAGTATCAAAGCATATTATACAACTATAATAATGTAGCATAAGACAGAAATAGATTGACTTATTTGGAAAGTTCCAGAAGACATCTGAGTGCACCTAATAATTTGATATACAATAAAATATGGCACTTTAATTCAGTGGATAAAAGCTAAATTATACAATAATAATGGAGAACTGAATACTCATTTTTAAAATAAGATTTACCTTTTAATAATTATCTGTCAATTACAGTTGACATACAATATTTTATTACTTTCAGGTGTACAATCCAGTGCTTGGACATTTATATAACTTACAAAGTCATCACCCCACTGAAATATAGCACCCATCTGACACCATATGTATTCAGCATATAAAATAAAACTTATTCATTGCCACAACTGCCTGTAGTTTTTACAAATATATATGTAACAAGTACAGATTCAAAAGTGGTATCATGACACCTGTCTGCCTTTGAAACAAGTTTTTAGTATTTTACTTTTGGTATTTTAATCCTTTTAGTATTTTGATTCATTAACAATTACCAGCAATACCTTCAATAGAAATCTAAGCTATATTCTTAATGTTTTATAATAAAACGTTCCTGGACCTGCTTATATAGCAGCAAGAATACATTTAACCCAAAAGACACAATAATGGAAGATGGGTCAAAATATTAATTTTAATTTCTGAGGTAAAACTTAGTATCTAGGTACCATTTTTAAATATTAGCAAAATATTTTCCTGTGCCCTCTAGAAATTAAAGTAAATGTTAATAATGTTAGTATTTGTGTAGCTAGAGAGAGATCTAGTACCAGTGAACATTTATGAAGTACTTGCTATGTACCAGGATCCATTCTACCTGCTCAACTCATTTAATCTCACAATAATTCTATGAAATATATGCTATTATCTCCACTTTACAACTAAAGAAACTGTGACAAGGAGAGTTTAAATAATTTGCCCAGTGTCACACAGCTAGTGAATGGAAAAAGTGGAATTTGAATCAGATATTTTGACTCCAAAGTCCATTTCTTATTCATAACCCTAAATCAAAACAAAAATGTAAAAATACAACCTGCTCTCTCTCAGCTGAGCATCAATGCAAGCATTGTGATTAGTTCGACATCAACCTACCAAATCAGATTATAAGTTAATATCACTGAAATTTAAGATAATGCCATTTTGCTAGGATGCATATCATAGACACACAGTTTAAAAAGTGGAAGAGATTATAGAGACTTTACTGTCACCCCCTGAATTGTATAGTCAAGGAAACTGAGGTCTAGAAAAGTTCTTTGATTTGTCCAAAGATAATAAATCAGGCTCTGGCATCAAAGCATGATCATACCCCAGAAAGAGTTGAGGGAAAAAATGCTCACCTTTGAGAAGATGTCCTCAAGTGCATCACATATATTTTACTTTACATCACCCCATGCTGTTCATGAGTCATGATTGGATACTGGTTAGCTATAAGAACTGAAGGTGAACCATGTGCCTACAAGGAAGGAGAGGACTGGGCCACCTTGCATCAAATTTAAGTTGTAAGTACATGATCACAGATAATTCCTAATATACAGATCAATTGTTTTATAATTGTCATGTGGAAGAACACGAGATGCATTTTCCTTACAGATGCAATTTTCTACTGAATGTGGTATTGGATTTCTAGATTAGCCTTCAAAAGTACACATAATGTTTTCTAAACTATACTTTTTGATTATGCTATTACAATTGTCTCATTTTCCCCCCTGTATTCACCTCTGTCCTTCACCCCCCACCCATACCCCCCACTTAGTTCATGCCCATGGGTCCTACACATAAGTTCTTTGGCTTTTACATTTCCCACACTATTCTTAACCTCCCCTTGTCTATTTTGTTACTACCATTTATGCTTCTTATTCCCTGTATTTTTCACTCATTCACCCCCCTCACCCTCCTTGCTAACAACCCTCCATGTGATCTCCATTTCTGTGATTGTGTTCCTGTTCTAGTTAATAGTTTAGTTTGTTACTTTTGTTTTTTTAGGTTCGGTTGTTGATAGTTGTAAGTTTATTGTCATTTTTACTGTTCATATTGATGATCTTCTTTTTCTTAGGTAAGTTCCTTTAACATTTCATATAATAAGGGCTTGGTGATGGTGAACTCCTCTAACTTGACCTTAGCTGGGAAGCATTTTATCTGCTCTTCCATTCTAAATGATAGCTTTTCTGGGTAGAGTAATCTTGGATGTAGGCCCATGCCTTTCATGACATTGAATACTTCTTTCCAGCCCCTTCTGGCCTGCAAAGTTTCTTTTGAGAAATCTGCTAATAGTCCTATGGGAATTCCTTTGTAGGTGAATGTCTCCTTTTCTCTTGCTGCTTTTAAGATTCTCTCCTTATCATTAATCTTGGGTATCTTAATTATGATGTGCCTTGGTGTGTACTTCTTTGGGTCCAACTTCTTTGGGACTCTCTGAGCTTCCTGGACTTCCTGGAAGTCTATTTCCTTTGCCAGACTGCAGAAGTTGTCCTTCATTATGTTTTCAAAAAAGTTTTCAATTTCTTGCTCTCCCTCTTGTCCTTCTGGCAGCCCTATGATTTGGATGTTGGAACTTTTAAAGTGTCCCAGAGGTTCCTAAGCCTTTCCTCGTTTTTTTGAATTCTTGTTTCTTCATTCTGTTCTGGTTTAATGTTTATTTCTTCCTTCTTGTTCAAACTGTTGATTTCAGTCCTGGTTTCCTTCCCTTCAATGTTGGTTCCCTGTACATTTTCTTTTATTTCACTTTGCATAGCTTTCACTTTTTCCTCTATTTTGCTACCATACTCAACCATTTCTGTAAGCATCCTGATTACTAGTGTTTTGAACTCTGTATCTGATATGTTGGCTATTTCTTCGTTGCTTAGTTGTATTTTTTCTGGAGCTTTGATTTGTTCTTTCATTTGGGCCATTTTGGGTCTTGACACACCTGTTATATAGTAAGGGGTAGAGCCTTAGGTATTCACCAGGGTGAGGCAACCCACGTTAGCTGTGTTGTGGCACTGTATATGAGGGAGGGGTCAAGAGGGAACAATGCCTCTTGCTCAGCTCTCAGTGGGCTTTCAGTCACTTCCTCTGCTACCCACAAGGAAATTGGGCCCTTCTGGTGCTGGTTCCTGGGTGGGTAGGTTTGTGTACATTCTAGGACCCTGTGGGTCTCTCCAATGAACTCTCTTGTAAGGCTTGAAGTCTCTCCCACTGCCGCAACCCCCACAGGTTTCTTCAGTCAGAGGTTTGAGGCTGGAACCCTGGGTTGTGTGGTCTGTCTCACTCCCCATTTGTTCCTCCTGGTTTATCAAGATGCAAATGTGGGGCCCCCAGTTCACCAGCTGACACTTCACCCAGTCTGCCAGCCACTGCCTCACCTAACCTGGTCCTCCTGCCATTGCCTTGCCTTGAGTCCTCTTTACCTGGCTGCCTGTCTCTGCCCCTCCTACCAGTCTGGATGAATGTTTCTTCTTTAACTCCTTGGTTGTCAGACTTCCATACAGTTGGATTTTCTGTCAGTTCTGGTTGTTTTTTGTTTTTAAATTTGCTGTTGTCTTTTTGGTTGTGTGAGGAGGCACAGTATAGATGCACTATGCCTCCATCTTGGCTGGAAGTCTTACTGCACACAATGTTAAATGCTCTTGGAGCACCTTTCTGTACAGATTGTACTGTTGAAACCTAATCAACCTGTGTAACAATATTTCTACAGGAAGAGATGGAACATCTGCCCCCTGGTGCAGTCTTGGAAAAGACACTGAGTCCCTTTAGGTATATATTTGCCCTCTCTTTGTACCCTATCATTTATTCACTTCTCTGCAAAAGAGTCATTATCTTTTCTTTCTTTCTTTTTTTTTGTATGGATGCATCTTTTTTTTCTATTGAATCTTGGTGAATTTTTATTCCTAGTTATTTTATTTGTTTTCATTTTTTGCTTGCTTTTTTTTTCAATCACAGTTTACATGCAATATTATTCTGTATTAGTTGCAAGGAAGTGCTAGGGAGACACAGAAGTTAATAGTTAACATTGAGACTTTCCACAAACCCTTAACCAACTTCTAGTCTCAGTGGTTTTGCTGTCACTTTCAGTCAGGGGTTCATTGGTTATATCTGCCTACTTTTTTTTTCAGCACTATTTCTTCTAACTAGGCTTTGTATTCTTCCATGACCCTGTCAGGCCTTGTTACTCAAAGTGAGGTGCAAGCAGCAAACAGTACCTTCATCTGGGAGCTTTTAGAAATTCAGGGTCTACCTGAAACCTTCTGAATTAGGTTCTCCAAGTTAGCTCGATGGGGGGAATGGATCTGGTAGGCATATAAACATTTGCCCTTTTCATTAAAGTAGTTAATATTGTTATCTTTTAAATTTTTCAGTACTAAGATATTACTAAATATTAATAAGTATTATCATTAAGAAAAAATCAAACTAAAAAGTCCTCCGTATATGTCCCACCACACCCACATACCCTCAGCTTAGATTCTAGAAAAAGTTAAATACATTCAGTGATAACGTTGGTGCTTATCTACCTGAATCACAATCACCTGTGGACTTTTTCAGGGACTACTATTTATTATTCCAGGGCGAATTCAAGACCAATTAAATCATACTATCTGGAGTGGAACTATTAGTTATTCTACAGATTGAAGTAAAAAATTCTTATGTTTCAAAGAAGCTGAATACCATAAATTTCTAAATCTTCTTATCACAGGAACTGGTGGAAAGTGTAGAATCCAGTGCGTACCACTAGAAAGTGCAGCTTGTGTGTTAGAAATGGGGTCATGTATAACAGAGGGTATTTTCAGTATGTAAGGTGAATGTAACATGTAAGTCATTGCTGGGGTTAGAAAAGCAGCTAGATATGGGGAATGTGGGGATGGGAGAAGAATCTAAAAAATAAATCTTATAGGACAGGCATCTAGAAGATTTGCTAGAGGTAGATATACTTGGGTGAAAGGGACATAAGTCCAAGTGTCTAAACCAGAGACTATCTGTGTGCAAAACTCCCCCAAACACTCTCCTTTCTTTAGAAGTATGCTTAAATTCTAACACCTACCCAATGTGTTTGTCAGAACATAAGGCACATTTTCCTTTGCAATATAGACTATGAGACTTGAGAACTCTAGCAATGAGTACTAGGACTTACTCTCCTTTACGTCCTTAAACTTTGTAGGGTTTAATGAATAAAGTAATTTGACCCAAGTTGCTCTGACATATAATATGACAGAAATATACCCAGAGTTGCCTAGTAATCAAAAATATTTTTGAGTGAATGCTTGTAAATTTCTTATTGTAATAAATGTACTGGGATAACCACATTCCCTCAGTAACCTGCTTGCACACTTCCATCCACTTGGCTTCCCTCTGCTTATCCTTAATTGACTCTCATACTCAGTTTTTCAACAGCTAGTTTCTCTTCTATGCCAGGAGTCTCAGATGTTAAAGACAATGTTGAATCTGGCTGCTGAGTTAAATGGAGAAAAAATAAGTACATTACTAATGAAAGGCCACAGTGAATATGATTTAAAATTACATGAATATTGCACAGAGATAAGCTCCTTCATGATGATGTTTCCCTTTTTCTTAACCTTTCATGGTCAACAGCAAATTTTACAGTATTGTTTATATCAGTCCTAAAACCAATAAATCACTATACCATAATTATCCCAATTTAGACAGATGAAGAATGTACAGGACATTTTGAAAGTATGTCTACCTATTACCAAGAGCAGTGTTACAGCAACTCCAAGAATCCTTGTTCATTTCATGGAACTTAACTACCAAGATGTCACACTCAGTGGAAAGAAGGAACAACCAAAAAATATGTAAATAGTGAGGCATTCATGTAATTTGTTTAAAAGGACAGAGGTCTCATTAAAATAGTCACACTTTCTCTCCTTCTTTTCTTCTTATAACCAATAAGAACAAAAAAATAGGGTTAAGAGATAATAAGCCCTGAAAGGTGGACCTCATTTTAACCACCTCGATAGTTATCTAAATTCTTTAAGACTTAGTTTTCAGCACTTTCACTACTTAAAACTGCATGGTTTCAGCAAGGTCTTTTCTCTGTGACAAGGGTGAAAATCCTACAGCCTCGCCACACTTGTGCCATTGCCAATGTTAATTTTCCTCTCTATACCTTCTTACCATATACACTTCAGATGCTATGCCATACATTCTTTTCCTCACCAATATTCTGATGGTTATCGGTAGAATCTGAGCTGGCACAAATAAACATGCTGCCAGTTGCAGACCTGTAGCTGAGGTTAGCTCAGGAGCGCCTCTCCCCTCACTACTACCCATAAAAGGATTTAAGATTACTGAGATATTTTTAAGCTCAAGTTTAAGAATAAGTTAGTCCTCCACATCATCTCCATCCTTCCACTCCTTAATTTTGTTTATTGGTTTGACCCTGAGCACTACTGGCTCTTGGGTGAATTTCACAGTTTCTTCCCAAGTATAAGTGAGAAGATTTTAGTTGGTTTCCCTATTCTGCTTTCTGCTATGAACTTTCCGCAGTTATGCCCCTGAGGTGACCCAGGAAGAATCCTCAACCTTCAAGCTTCTGACAACCTGTGTCTCCTGAGAAAGTGCAAAGAAACTCAGAAGAGCCAAGACTAGTTACTACAGTCACCATTCTGCTGACAGCCTAAATACAGGCATTATAAATATAGTTATGTAGCAAGTATAATCTAATGTAGTGGCAGGTTCATAGGTTTTGGGGTTAAATGGACCTGGCTGTCATTCATATTTACCATATGCATGACTCTGGTGGAGTTATATAATTTTCCTGATGCTCAATTTCCTTTTTTGTATAATAATGTCTGCATGCTTGAATGTCCATTCAAGGACAATCAAGTTAAAATGATCTGCATAAAAGGCTTGAATGCTGACCTGACCCTGGGACACATTAGGTACAATAAATATTAAACTATATCATGTTTATTTTAGGGTCTGTGTACACCAGGCCAAAAAATAACTTCAATATATTTGTGAATCATCTAAACTTTCACATTTAGGTGAGTCCTTTTTTTCACATGAAACTTCTAGGCTGGTGGATAAATTATTTCACAAGTCAGGGAGAGAATAAAGGGGCTTGATAACTAGGCCTCTCTTCCAGCTTCTATTCAGTTGTGTTTATGTTAATTATTAGGCCAGCAAGTGATGGAGAACATGACTATGAAAAATGTTTAGTTTCACCGCAACCATAGTCACAACATAACGCTTGTTTGAAGTATCATTTACTTCAATCCAAGAATAAATTATTGTTGGATTGTTACATTCTTAATAATGACTGCAGTGAACTGTACTTTTATACACTAATTTAAATGTATAGAATATAGTCATTAAAGCAATCAACAGAACATATTTTTAAAAATTAAGTCAGTAGAGCCAGAAACGATGTATAAAATTGTCTCCCAAAGCTCAAGTACTTTCATTAAGAAAAATTGCCTTAAAGATATCTTAAGAGCTAATTAATTCTTCAGCTATCTTATTTATATTTATGTACAAAATATTTTTACCCTCAAACTTTTGCAGGTTTCTATAGGAATAGATTGATAGATGATAGATAGATAGATAGACAGATAGTATAAAGCCAGAAGAACTTTTCCAGGAGATTCCTTAGAGTAGCACAAAACATTCTGGACATAAATATGGTCATCTTTGTCAACATAAATTTTTAAGTGTGTTTTTCTTGGTGTGTTTGAACTATAGATTCTTAACACCATGCAACTTGTATGGCATCTCTTTGGAGACACCAGGGCACTGCTAACTCTGCAGAGTATGAAGACTTACATGAATACAAGTGCATCCAAATGGTACTTCACATTCCACAGAAAATTTGTGCACAACTTTTCTATGAAGACTAAATAAGTTTTCAATTTGCCATTGTTTTTCTAGATTATAACCAAAGATTCAAAATGAGGCTCTGGTGATGGGATAATGATCAGAGCCACAGGAATGCCCCAGATGGCACTTAAACACCACAAAACCTGGGGTTTTCAGGCATGGTGCTCTCTCCACACTGATAAAGAGGTAGGAGACTACGAAAACAAGAGTACCTCACTGCCAAATTTTTTAATTTTAGTATTTTTCCTTGAAACACTTTAGCAGGCAGATATGATTTCAAAATACAAACATTCGTATATGTAATTGGGTGAATTTAACTTAATAATTGTTTTAGCCATAATAAATTTACAAATGAGATCCTTACCCCTAAATATAATAAGATTCCATAGAACATAAATCTCCAGAAAAAGCATCTCCGAAGGGCATTAATAAGTTTGGGATTTTTCTTTGATGCCAGTTCTCTGTCCCATTCTCTGCAAAGGAATAAAAAGTTGAACTAATAAGGTAATTGTGCAAATATTTGGGTTTATTTTGCTTAACATAGCTTTAGTCACACAAGTATATCCAAGCAGATTAACTAAAGAGATAAAAATTTAGGGAGACATTCCAACACCGATGCTTAGTCAGATATTTGGCAGAATTCAGTGCTCCACTGTATATCAGTTTCAGTGAGCTGACCACATGAAAAGGCCATGATGTATTTGTTCAAGAAAAGTTCTGGGCTTCTTAACAGCAATACAAAATGTAGACAAATAAGTATGACTTATGAATACACATTGCTGTGCTTGGAGCAAAGTGGAAAATAAACAAATATTGAATATTTTTGCCCTTCTCCTCTTGATTTTTACCTTTTTACAACTATAGTAGATTTTATATAATTTAACTATCAAATCAATAACAAGATAAAAAGTCAGAGGCATTTTGCTAGACTTTGTTTTAAAAAGTAGGGGTATGAAACAAATATCATCAAACTTTATTTTCAACAACTATGGTTACTCCAAAGTAAGACTTAGGAAGATTAAAACAGAATCAAATTCTACATTTTCTAGTAGGAATATAAACTAATAATCTGAAAATGGTTGATACATAAATAAATGTTTTGTTTTCTTTTAAATACTATAGGTTTATCAGCTGACTATATTTA
>PVKM010004183.1:0-13639 GCA_004027735.1 Carollia perspicillata
AGCTCACACAGGGACCAGGTAGTTTGTATCCCCACCTGCCCAAGTGAGAAAACTTTATAATTCGCAAGACACTGGGTGGAATGCTCAGAAGGGTTTTTGCCTCAGTAGTGCAGCAAAATTAGCCTGAGACTAAAAGGCTGCTTTGATTCTGGCTTTACAAAAATGCTTAAAAGTGCCCTGGCTGGGTGGCTCAGTTGATTGGAGCATCATCCCATGCACCAAGAGGGTCATGGGTTTGATTCTCAGTCAGGGCACATGCCTACTTAGGTTGTGGGTTCGATCCCGGTCAGGGAGAGTGCAGGAAGTAACCGATGTTTCTCTCTCACACTCTCACATAGATGTCTATCTGTCTGTCTGTCTCTCCCTTCCTTTCCTCCCTCCCTCTCTCCTCCTCTCTAAGGTGAACGAACCTTGGGTGAGGATTTTTTTTTTTAAGAAAGCTTAAAAGGTAGCCTCAGAAAGATCAAATAGTTACTAAGTAACTTAACTTTCCAAAACAAAGTTTAAACACATTTATAGTATATAGTACAAAAATATCCAGCAACCAAAAAGATAAAATTCACAATGTCTGACATCCAATAAAAAAATTATCGGGCACGCAAAGAAGCAGGAAAATATAACGCACAATGAGTAGAAAAATCCATCAACAGAAACAGACTTGGAATGGCACAGGCGATAAAGTTAGACAAGGACAATAAAACTGTTATTACGTAAGTATATTTCATATGCTTAAGGTGGTAGATAAGAAACAGAGTATATTAAGTAGATAATATAGAAGATATAAAAAAAGTACAAATCAAACTTTTAGAGATGGAAAAATAATGTCTAAGATGAAAAAAATACACTAGATGCGATTAACAGCAGATGAGATACTGCAGAAGAAAAAGATTACTGACCTTGAGGGCCTATAAATAGAAACTAAGTAAAACACGGAGGAAAAAAAAATGACTGAAAACAATGAACAGAGCAGAGCATCAGTGGGCTGAGGGGCAGTGCCAAATGGCCTTCCATACATGCCATCAAAGTCCCTAAAGGAAGGAGGAAAGAAAAAATATTTGACGAAATAAGGGGTGAAATTTTTCCAAATGCAATGAAAACTATCCCAACGAACTCCATCCCAAGCACCAGGAACATGAGGAAAACTACACCATGAAGAAGAGCAAACTAAACCCAAAGCTAGTAGAAGGAAGTAAAGATTAGAGAAGAAATACACAAAATAGAGAATAGAAAAACAATAGATTCCCTGAAACCAATAGTTGCTTCTCTGAAAAGATCAACAAAATTGACAAACCTTTAGACTAAGAAAAAAAGAGAGAGAAGACTTAAATTACTAAAGTCAGAAAGAGGGGATTTTGCTACAGACTTCACAGAAGTAAAAAAAAAAAAAAGGATTATAAGAGACTACTATGAAAAACTGTATGCCAACAAATTGGACAACCTAGATAAAAAAATTCATAGAAACACATGCACTATCAAAATTGAGTCAATAAAAAATTAAAAAATCTAACAAGAAGATGGAATCAGTAATCAGAACCTCCCAACAATGAAAAACCCAGGACCGTATGGCTTCACTGGTGAATTCTACCAAATATTTAAAGAATTAACATAAAGCCTTCTTAAACTGTTGGAAAAAAATTAAAGGCTAGGGAATACTTCCTAATTCATTCTACAAAGCCAGCATTACTTGGATACCAAAGCCAGGCAAAGACACTACAAGAAAACTACAGATCAATAATTCTTATGAATATAAATTCAGAAACTGCAACAAAATAATAGAAAACCAAATTCAGCAGCATATTAAAAGGATTATACACCATGACCAAGAGGGATTTATCCAAGGAATGCAAGGGTGGTTTAACATATGAAAATCAATTAATGTAAAACACCACACTAAGAGAATGAAGAAAGAAGGCACATCATCATCATCTCGATTGATGCAGAAAGGGAACTTGGCAACATCTAATACCTTTTCATGATAAAAAAAAAACATTCAATAACCTAGGAATAGAAGAGAACTTCCTCAACACAATAAAGGCAACATTTGAAACACCCACCACTAACATCATACTTAACGGTGAAAGACTAGAAACTTTTCCCCTAAGATCCAGAACAAGGCAAGGATGTCCATTCTCACCACTTGTATTTAACATAGTACTGGAAGTCCTAGCCAGAGCAATCAGGAAAAAAAAAAAAAAAAAGAAGTACAAAGCATTCAAAGTAGAAAGGAAGAAACAAAACTATCTCCACTTACAGATGACATGATTTTGCATAGAGAAAAAGCCCCTAAAGAACCCACACACAAAACTTATGACATTACGCTACGTGAAACAAGCCAGTCACAAATGGACAAGTACTGTAAAATCCCACTCCTAGGAGGTGATCAGAGTAGGCAAATTCATAAAGACAGGAGGTGGAAATGTTACTAGGACCCGGGGTCAGAGGGAAGCAGGGAATTATTGCTTAATGAGTACAGAGTTTCTATTTCAAATGATAAAGGATATTGGAAGCAGATAGTGGTGACGGTTGCGCAACATTGTGAAACTAATGAATGCCAGTGAATTGCACACTGAAAATGGGTAAAATGGAAAACTCTATGTATATGTGTGTATATATAATATTTACCACAATTTTTAAAAACCCACTCACCACAGCACATCATAAGGACAGAGCTTACAACCAGTGATGAAATCTTACAGAGGAAAAAAGATGTTATGTCCACAGGAATAAAGGTAAGAATGACAAGAGATTTCTTGTCAGAAAAAAAATGCAAACCAAAAGTTAGTGGAGAAACATCTCTGCAGTACTGAAAGAAAACAGCCCCCGGTTCTGCCGACCTGGATTCCATGCGAGGGAGCGAAAAAAGAGCAGCACGAGCCATCCAGGGGTGAACCTGCTCTGTATTTGGACTGTACTGGTGGCTGCACAGATCTGCGCATATGATAAAATTGCATAGAACTAAACACACACACACACACACACACACACACACACAAATGAATATGTGTGTGAAATCAGAATAAGGTCTGTGAATTGTGTCCATGTCAATTTCCTGGTTGTATAGGGTTGTCTAGCCATTCTGCAAGATGTCACCCCTGGACAAGATAGGAGAAGGATAATTGGGCTTTCTGTATATTCTTACACTTGTCTGGGAGTCTACAGTTATCTCCGAATAAAAAGTTAAAGCAAAACCATACATTTATTATCTTACTATTCCTGTGAGTCAGGAAACCGAGCACTGTTTACTTAAGCTCTACAGCTCAGTCTCACGTGGCTGCAGAGTAGCAGCCAGGACTGCAGTCAGTTCAAGGTCCAATTAGAACAAGATCTGCCTTCATGTTCACTCGGTGGTTGACAGCAAGATTCGTTCCCCGTGGACTGTTGGACCGAGGGCCTCAGGTACTCGCCATTGTGCACTCTCCTCCATAGGGGAGCATGCAACACAGCAGCTGGGCTCCTCTGAGTGAGCGAGCAAGAGTGTGCTAGCAAGATAGAAGTCACGGTCTTTTCTAATTTGGTCTTGAAAGTAATATCCCATCACCTTTTTCTTTTAAAGATTTCATTTCTTTACTTTCAGAGAGAGCGACAGGGAGAGAGAAAGAGAGGGACAGAAACATCGATGTGTGAGAGAAACATCAGTTGGTTGCCACTCGCACACCCTCAGCCAGGGACCTGGCCTGCAACCCAGGCATGTGCCCTGATGAGGAATTGAACTGGCGACCTTTCGGTTCATAGGCCGGTACTCAAGCCACTGAGCCACACCAGCCAGGGCAATACCCCATCACCTTTACTATACTCTATTTGTTAGGTCACTAGGTCCAGCCCACACTAAAGAGGAAGGAATTATACAAAGGCAGGAATACCAGCAGGTGGGAATCTCTGGAGGCCATCTGTCTACCACAGTAGCCAAAGGAAATACTTTAAAGGATGAATAATAAAGTCACTTGACCCACCAGATAGAATTAAATGCATAGTAATTAAAACAGTTTTATAATGGTCCAGAAATAAATAAAAAGATTAAACACAATTAAGTAGAGCCCAGGAAACATAAGCATTGTTATGACCAAAAAATTGGGGAAAAAATTGGAAGATTAAGTGGCCATCAACAGGATGTTAAAAAATGAGGCAAATGGGAAATGTGAGTAACCACTGCTGGATTGTATCAATGTCAATTTCCCGGTTGTGATATTATACTATAGTTTTGCAAAATGTCATCACCGGTAGAAACTGGACAAAGTGGACAAGGGATCTCTATTATGTCTTACAATTATCTCAATAAAAATTTCAATGAAAAAACAATGAGGTATGTGTGTAGACACATTCACAATGTATTAAGTGTGAAAACTAAGTTGTAGAGTAATATGTATAGTACGAACTCCTTTCTGATAAAATATGCATGATCTATTATAAAAACTTTACAATATATTAAAACGAACGTTTATTTCGTAAAGTAGAAGAAAATGTCTTATTGTATCCCCCTACCACACCCACCAAATCTACTTTGCTTTTGGAGTTCCCTGTCTTGGTTAATGGCATCATCATCTCCTATAATCATCGAGTCCTTCTCTACCTTCTTCTCATTCCCATTATTCATTTGGTTACCAATATTCCTAAAGATCTAGTGAATCTGTTCCCTTTGTCCTTTATCCTCATTCACTGTTTCTCTTCTGAATTACTGCAATTTTCAAATTGGTTTCCCTGACTTCTTATTTGCTAAGATAACTTGGATGTGGGCAGGGAAGAAATATGCCCAACCCCACTCTATGAAAACCCTTATTGGAATTTTTATGGAAATACATTGGAATCCATGCATCAACTTAGAACATCTTTACATTTTTCCAGTTTTGAATCTTCCTTTCATGAATCTGGAATGTCTCTCCATTTATTTAGATCTTTAATAGCTTCCAGTAAAATGTCATTATGTTCTTCATGAAGGTCTTAAAAACATATTCTCTAAATTTATTCCTAGACTTCCATCAAGATGGAGGCATAGGCAGACACATTTCACCTCCTTGTGCAACCACAAGAAGAATCACAAGTAACCTCAAAACAAAAACACCCAGAACTGCCAGAAAACCAAAATGTATGGAAGCCTGACAACCAAGGATTTAAAGAAGCCATATTCATCTAGACAGGTAGGAGGGGTGGAGATGGGAGTCGGGGTGGAGAGGATGCAGTGTGGCAGAGAGGTAGCAGTGGAGGTGGGACAGGCGGTCCCACATTCACATGTGGTGGATGGAAATCAGGAGGGATACCTAGGGGAGCCAGCAATCCCAGCCCCAGGCCAGAACTCGCAGCCCAGGGTTCCAATGTGGTGAAGAGAAAGCCTTGTAACTTCTGGTTCTAAAAAGAAGTGGGGGTTGGGGCAGTGGAAGAAACTGCCAGTCTCTCAAGAGAGTCCATTTAAGGATCTGGACAGACTTAGAATGTACACAAACCCACCCACTCTGGGAATCACTACCAGGGCAACAGCTTTCAGAAGGGCGCCAGTCGCACATAGGAAGTGGGTAAAGTGATTGGAAACAGGCCGAGTCCCGAGTAGGCCTCCAGAAGTCAGGCAGCAGCATAGTCCCCTCTCTGATCCCTCCCCGACACACAGAGCCACGAGGCAGTGGAGCAGGTTGCCCCACCCTGTCAAATACCTGAGGTTCTGCCCCATAAAACATAACAGGTGCACTAGGACAGGGAGTCAAAGCAGCTCTACCTAATACACAGAAACAAACACTGGGAGGCTGGCAAATTGAGGAGACAAAGAAATATGGCCTAACTAAAAGAATGGAATAAAACCCCAGAAACAGAACTAAATGAAATGGAGATAGCCAATCTGTCAGATGCAGAGTTCGAAAACACTGGTGAGCGGGATGCTCAGAGAACTCATTGAGTACGGCAATAACAGAAGGGAAGAAGCAAAGGTCACACTAAGTGAAATAAAGAAATAATACACAGGGAACCAACAGTGAAGGGAGGAAAGCTGGATTCAATTCAATGATTTGGAACATAAGGAAGAAATAAACATTCAACCAGAACAGAATGAAAAAAGGAGAATTCAAAAAAAACGAGGAGAGTATGAGAAGATTCTGGGACATCTCAACAGTGTTTACTGCCCCTACTGACTAGTACAGTGAAGTCATCATTGTTCACGTATGTGCATTCCAGTCCACCCTCCTTGGCTGCTAGGCTATTTCAAAGTTGCGCAAACCACTCTCATTGTATTAACAATGGCTGGACTTTTTCTGGACAGACCTCGTATATATGTATGTATGTATGTATATAGTGTGTGTACACACACACACATATACAAATCCTGGAATATTACTCAGCTTTGAAAAAGAATGCAATCTTGCCATTTGCAACAATATGGGTAGACCTAGAGGGCATTATGCTAAGTGAAATAAGTCAGAAAAGGTGAATACTGTGTCATTTCACTTATGCGTGGAATCTAAAAAACTAAACAAATGAGCTAACAAAACAAACAGCTCAAAGGTACATATAAACTGATAGTTGCCAGAGGGTTGGGCAATGGGGGATGGGCAAAAAGGTGAAGGGGATTGCAGAGGTCCAAACTTATAACAGGGATGTAAAATATGGCATAGGGAACACAGTCAATAATATCACAGTAACTTTGTAGGGTGAGGGATGGATAGTGGACTTTTTGCAGTGATCACTTTGTAACGTATATAAATGTGAAATTACACTATGTTATATACCCAAAACTAATATAATATTGTACATCAACTACATTTTAATTAAGAACAGGTTTACTCTCCAGAATGAAAATCAGACATGAGGCCAATGTTTTTTTTTTCTCTCTTTAAAAAGTGCTGTAAGATACCCAAGATTGTTTATACTTAACTTCAGAGAGTCGTATCACATGCTATAAAAATTTACAATCTGTATTTGAAACAAAATGACTGGGAACTGGGACTGGAACATTACCCAGGTCTTGTCCATGAGCTTGTTCATTTCCTTGTATGAAAAGAAGAGAAAACCCACTACAGAAAGGCTCCGTTCCTTCTGGACAGGAAGGAGTTGCTGTGGTCTGACTATGCCTGTTGAAAACAAAGCCCCTTATCATTAAAAAAAAATTCTATCCGTGCTTGTCACTGCTATGTCCCAGTGCCTGGCATGTGGTAGGCACACTATAAATATTTACTGACTGGATGACTGAATCCTATATTGCTTCTTTATTTCTCGCCTCCTATAACAATTAATCCCCAAGCATGGTTGGGTCTATCTACCACATATTTCCCAGATGTACCCCATTTTCTTCAACCCAAGTAGCATTGCTCTACTTCAAGTCCTCAACATTCTCACCTCAGTTAATGCCACAGCCTGGTAGCAAGTTAACAGTGATTTCCTCTGGGGGTGGGATTGCAAGTTTCTATCCCCTTCATTTCCCGTATCTAATTTTCTACAATAAGCAGTAACACTTGCACAATAATTTTTATCAGTTTTAACAGTTTATTTTCATTGTGTTTTTTTCCATTACCATTGATCTCCCTATACCCTCTTCCACCTCCACCCCACCCCCCTCTCCCTTGCAATCACCACACTGTTGTCCAGTGAAACAGAGACAGACTCATAGAGAGCAGGATGACAGCTCTGGGGCAGGGGTTGGGGGAGGATTGGAGGGATTGGGCAAAAAAAAAAGAGAGAGAGAGAATGCATGGGTAATAATAACTTTTAAAAGTTTGAAAAAAACATATACTTTGTCCGCCACAACTGGGATCAGCTGAAATTATGCAACTGTGAGAAAAAAGACTAGGAAGTAATATGCAAAAATGAAAACAGTTACTGCGTTAGAATAGTGCGATTATTGCTGACTTTTTTCTTTTACCAAAACTTATTTTCAATATTTTTCTGATGAAAGTATGTCTGTTATAGAAAATTCTCTATAGAAAATTTAAAAAAATAAAATGAAAACCACTCTTCATCCTACTGTGCAGATATAAACCACTGATACAACTTTCCTGTATTTCCTCCTAGATTTTTTTTTAATTTTTAGAGAGGGGAAGGGAGGGAGAAAGAGAGGGAGAGAAACATCAATGTGTGGTTGCCTCTCACACGCCCCGCACCAGGGACCCAGCCTGCAACCCAGGCCTGGGCCCTGACTGGGAATTGAACCTGCCACCCTTTGGTTCACAGGCCGGCACTCAATCCACTAGCCACACCAACCAGGGCAACTTTTTCTATATTTACTTTTTTTAACAAAACATGTGGTCATCCTCAATTTTGTATATAGCTTGTCCCACTTGGCATTTTATCATGAGCATCCCATGTCTATCTTGTGGCTGTAACTTAATTGAATCCCTTATTTCTGAATACTGATTGTTTCCAATTTTTATTATTAAAATATAATGCTTTGATGAGCATATTTTACATGAATCTTCAGGTTCATCTCTGATTAGGATTTTTTTTTAAATGGAGTTACTTAAGACCAGTATTCTTTTTAAAAAAATATTTTATTTATTTATCTTTTAGAGGGGAAGGGAAGGAGAGAGGGAGAGAAACATCAATGTATGGTTGCCTCTCGTGTGTCCCCTGCTGGGAACTGGCCTGCAACCCAGGCATGTGCCCTGACTGGGAATCGAACCGTGATCCTTTGGTTTGCAGGCCCGCGCTCAATCCACTGAGCTACACCAGCCAGGGCAAGACCAGTATTCTTAAGGCTCAGCATCAAACAGCTTTCAGCACAGTCATACTAAGTTACACTCCCACACACAGTGTATCAGTGCCTGCATTATCACTTCCTCATCATATTTTTTAAAAGCAGTATTGTGTTAAAAAAAAAAAAACACATGGGTTCTAGAAACAGCCTGTATCCAAATCCTGGCTCTACCATTTATAAATATGTGACCTTAGGAAAGTCACTTAATTATTGTGATCCTCAGTTTTCTCATCTATAAAAATGGGCACACTACCCCCTACCCCAGGGTTTATTGTGAGGATTAAAGAAGATACGGTACTTCATTGAACCATATGAAACTGCCAATACTCCGTCTCATTTTGACATACAAAAATGTTTTTCATATGGTTCAACCTAATACATAAAACATGGTATATCATGTTACATGCTCAATAAATGGTAGCTATTGAAGTTATTATTATGAAAGCAGAATAATAGAAGTGAATGGCATCCTTACTGAAAACGCCAAAACTTGGAATAAGCACAAAGAATCTCCTGAAGAAAAACTTCAGGACTTTTTAGAAAAGCAGTAGAGGCTTCCATTATACAAAGGTAGAGGAGTTATCTATATTTTACTTTTTAAAAAAGACTTTATTTATTTATTTTTAGAGAGAGGGGAAGGGAAAGAGAAAGGGAGAGAAACATCAATGTGTGGTTGCCTCTTGAGCACCTCCTACTGGGGACCTGGCCTGCAACCCAGGCATGTGCCCTGACTGGGAATCGAACCAGCAACCTTTCGGTTCGCAGGCCAGCACTCAATTCACTGAGCCACACCAACCAGGGCCCTTTCCACATTTTCACTTGTACCAGTTGCCCACCCACCCCTGCCTCCATCTCCAACATGGGCTTTCAGCCAAGGGGATAATATAACTCTGGGTGGTAGTGGAAGCAAGTCTGAATGTGAGGAAGATTCATGGAGGCAATGGGAGTTTTGAAGTGTCTCTCATGTAATTCTGACAAATACTCATCTCCTGAGGATTTCTTCTTGGTGGAGAATGCAAGAAGACTGACTAGTGTATGGAACTGAACATTAAGGTTTCCCTTTCGGGAGTTAGAATAACTTAAATTGGTTTGAATTATGAGCTACTGTTTATTCCGAGTAGCTGACACTTAACTGGGTGTGTACTATGTGTCTGGCACTGTGCTAAGCACTTCACGTGCTAAACTTCCTTCAATTCTCACTACATGACACCCCCAGTCAGGTAGCTGAGTTAACTGTTCGAGATCACATAGCTAGTAAGTTGTGGAAGCCACAGCACACCACTCATACCTGTATCTGAAACCACCATATTACACTTTTCTAAGACACCTGGATCTGAAATGTGCGTTCTCGTTGACATGGTTTTTCCTCCACAAAGCAATTCTACTGGAATCTGGAGTTACAGCTGTCATTTAGAAGGTTGGAGGAAGTGGAATGACTTGGAAATCTACCTCAAGAGAATGAACACGTGTTGCTCCAACTTTTCCATTGCAAATTGACAATTCCACCTGTAACTTGCTTGTGGTTTTTTTCTTAAGATTTAGGAATATTTAAATTATGCTCTATTGTTTGAGACTTAGACACCTTTGGAGAGAAAATTACTTTAAACCTCAGACTATACCTCTTTTTAAATTTGCTTCTTAATCCAGAGTCCAAGAAACACTCAATATTATATACAAAACCTTGCGTGTATTTATATTTCTTTCTAGAGGGAGATTTCACAGCTTTTACCATATTTTCAAAATTGTCCATACCCCCTAACCAAGTTAAGAGCCATCCTTTTTTTAACGTTTTTTAAAAAAGATTTTATTTATTTTTAGAAAGAGGGGAAGGGGGTAGAAAGAGAGGGAGAAAAACATCAATGTGTGGTTGCCTCTTGCGCACCCCCTTACTGGGGACCCGGCCTGCAACCCAGGCATGTGCCCTGACTGGGATTCAAACTGGTGACCTTTTGGTTCACAGCCTGGCACTCAATCCACTGAGCCACACCAGCCAGGGCTAGAGCCATAATTTTAACCACTGCTCAGTAGACTGTGAGGTGTTTGATAGAGCAAAACAAAGGTAGAAGGTTAAAAATTCCTTATTGATAAGGAATCGACTTGGTTTTGAATTTAAATATTGGGACTTAACAATTTTTGCAATATTGGAAAACTTCTTAATCAGGGATTGGGGAAGAGGGGAGCAGGCCTACCCATCACTTGAGAGGTTCTTTAAAAACTCTTCCTCCCAGATTCTGATGAGCTTCTTGGTAACGTCTACAAGGTACGCTGCCCTACCCCCCCACCCCCACCCCCCGCCTGACTGCCTTGAGAATCTAGAACCTTTGATTAGGAGAAAGAAAGAAAACAAAGTCTGGCTTCAACTCTTGCCTTCATAGTCATAATATGTGTACTATGCTGACATTATTTTATTTTAAAGATAGGCAGGATGTCAAAATTTAGAATAAAGACATTTAGGAAGTGAGTTGCCTAAAATAAACAGCCTCTAATACACTTCCTACTGATATACTTTCTTTTCTGATATAGTTACAGTTGGTAAAGTGAAGCAAAATATGTCTGGTACCCTAGCAATCTTCATTTCTTATTTATGAATTCATTTTCTTTCTATGTATTTAACCACCTCTCTAGTTTGGAGCATTTATTTGCTCCCAGTTTTCCAATATAGCTTTTTCCTCCCCTTAAAATATTCCTCATTTCATAAAAAGAAAAAAACAAAGGAAGAGTGAATAATTTTGTGATCATTGATATGACATACCTTCCACCTACTAAAATGTAAATTAATTTTGTTTACTCTGTTATTTGACCACCCTTTACATACTCGGAGTGAGGCAAAGGTAGGTTTACAGTTTTGAGTATGCAAAACACACTTTATTCTTGTATTATGATTTATTAATTATTGTATTGTTTTCCATATGAACAACTGTAAACCTATGTTTGTCCCACCCTGTATTACAGATAGCTGAGTAAAATTCTTGGCTGATAAAAAGTCTTACTTGGACAATATAAGTGAAAGAGAAACACAGATACAAGAACACATTTTTATTTTATAATAAATTAGAATGAACAAATATTTTAATAAGTTGAAGAACTGCAATTTGGAGCTGATTGAAAATACTGGATGCCAAGTCCCCAAAATGTAGAAAATCCAAACCTACATAAGCAAAATTTAAGAGAAATTATTTTGAAAGTCTTACATCTCTTTAAACCGATTTGCAAAATTTATAATGCGTATGTAATTGAAATTGTCACAGTTTATGCATGATATTTATAAATAGGTGAGATATATAATACTAAAGGCAATAGTTTTAAAATCCTTGACTATTAAGTTATTATGAACCAAAATTTCAAGGATAAGTTTGTAATATTATATACCCGATAGTAAAATATAGTAATTCTACATTTCTTCTAAATAACTTATGTTTACCAAAGGATTACTAATATTGTTGCTATTATTACTTTAATGACTATCTGCATCAGAATTACAGGTGTGCATATTAAAAAGGCACATTCCAAGCCAAGGAATTTAAATTTTTAAAGGCAACCTCTACTCCCGTTTTGATGTACACTCATTTAAGAACAGCTGATAACATTCATTTGGAAATGCTGATCAGTTTCCCAAGCTTCTCAGGTAAGAATCCTTCGGGTCATCTGCAAAACAGACCACCAGTCTTCTTCCCTAGAATTGGAGCCTATGAAGCAGTATTTTTAAACAATTACACCAGTCGTTTGTCCTTAAAGTCAGGGAGAAAAATGAGATTATTATATTTAGGCAAATAGTGTGCTGTAATACCTAAGACTCAGGAATTGCGAAAGAAGCTTAAACTACCAATAGGGGGGAAAATGGACTGTTTTTACACTGATGTGGAAAAAAGCCAACATTTTGGAAACACAAACCTGAAGTCACTCTCTCAAGCTCCACCTCATCCCCCCATGAGAAGTTTCCCACTACTTTTAAGATAAAGACAAAACTCCTTATTAGGGTCCACAGTGCCCAGAGGCATGCTTTGCTCCCCTTCCTACTGCTTATCCGTCTCTCTGGTCTTAACTGAAAAGTGGTCCTTCTGTATTCCAAGGCAAGTCCCTCTATCCTTTGGCCCCCAAACCAGTTTTCTCATCTGTAAAATGGGAATAATAATACCTTTCTCAGATGGCGCAGGATTAAATGAAGTCAGGCTGGCACAGTAAATGAAGACTATTATTTAGTCAAAGCAAGTGGTTTCTACTTCCTCACTTCAATGCTTCAACTCAATCTGGTTTCTGCACCCACCAATCCAAAGAAACCGTTTTCTCCATGCTCGGCAACTGCCACGTCCAAATGACAAATTTCAGTCCTTATCTGATGACCTTTCTGCACATGCTGGCCCTTGCTGACCATTCCCTCCTTTAGAATTGCCCTTTGCCTGCCTGAACACAGCATAACCTGGCTTCCTCATACTTCTCTGCCTAGTCCTTTAGAAGTAACTTTTCTGGTTCCTTCATGGCTTACCTTTTCAAATTTCTAAAAAATGTTTGAATTTTATCAAAGTAACACATGTGTATTTCTATGTCAGTGATGGCCACTCAACAAGGTCTTCCTGGACCATTACATTAGCATCCTCACACATTTGTTTTTATTTCCCAGTACTTGTCACTCTTATTTACCGTCTACCTCCCCTACTAAAATTCTAAGGTCTTTGAGGGCAGGGGTTATGTTTTATTCACTGCTGTATTCAGAACACCCAGAATAATGCCTGGTACCCACTAGACCAGGGGTGTCAAACTCATTTTCACCGGGGGCCGCATCAGCCTCGTGGTTGCCTTCAAAGGGCCAAATGTAATTTAAGGAGTAGTTACATTTATACAGTCCTAAAATTATTTCGGCCCTTTGAAGGCAACCGCGAGGTTGACGTGGCCCCCGGTGAAAATGAGTTTGACATCTCTGCACTAGATTCAATCAATATCTATTGACTAATTGACTGAAATATCCCCCACATTTAT
>PVKM010004183.1:13739-53467 GCA_004027735.1 Carollia perspicillata
GAGAGAGAAACATCAATGTGTGGCTGCCAATCACACGCCCACTACTGGGGACCTGGCCTGCAACCCAGGCATGTGCCCCGACTGGGAATCGAACTGGCGAGCCTTTGCTTCGCAAAATATCCCCCACATGTAATGCAACACTTGAACGGCCTACCTCCTAAATTCTCTCTCATCTCTACCTACTGTTCTTACCTTACAACTGACTCACATCTTGCCTAAATGACTGCCACACCATCCCCCGTCCCATTCTCCCACAGTCCATATTCCAAATTGTTGCTCAAGTCACCCAACTCCCTCATCAGAGCCCCATCAACTTTAGGATGAAAGTCCAATTTTTTTTACCAAAGGCTGCAAAGCTCTCCATGATCTAGACCCTGGCTAATTCTAGTTTCCGTTCTCACCAGCGCCTTCCACGTGCGCCATCCTGAACTATGTAGTCACATGCTCTTTTCTCTGCCTGGCATAAGGCCCATTCCCAACCCCCGATGCCTTCCTACCCTGGCTAACACATCCTAGTCATTTCTGAGAAGGTCTTTCTCCCATAGTTCCAGACTTTGCGCTACGTGCCCTGCCCTCTGCACCTTTACAGGACACTGCATCGACCATTTCACTTATCGCACTCTGGTGCACTTGTCCAGCTCCAACACTGTATTCAAGCCCCCAGCACAGTGCTTGGTACACAATAGTCAAGAAACAGTTATTGAAAGGAAATTCATTCATCTTTCTGTCTCTCTTATCCAGGTCTTCACCTTAAACTGCCCTCCCTTTTCCTGCTTCTACATCCTGCCAACTGTGTTTATAAGTACCTTTGGAGAAAAAATCACATAAGTAGATTGGTACCATTTGAAATTAAGGCTCCCTAATGTCATTGGTGCATTCAATACCCAGCAATCCTTTTCTGGATCCGTAGCTCCAGCTCCCATTTCCCTTTACAATCATGGGGGAAAAAAAAAAAAGAAATACTTAAACATTAACAGAAGGGTTTACAGTGAAAAGAACGAGTTTGAACTGTATCTTGCAAATCTTTTCTGTGAATATGCAAACAGGGATTTATATCTTCTTTGTCCCCCAAACGAAATTAAACACTGCCTAAAATGTATCATTTTTTTTCAAGAATATCTTTGAGAGTACCATGCTAAATGAAGTCAGTCAGAAGGAGAACTACCGTATGATTTCGCCTATATGAAGAATCTAGAAGAAAAAGAAAAATGAACAAGCAAAACTCACTCACATATCCAGAGAACAGGTCAGTGGTTACCAGAGGGACAGGAGGTTTCAGGGGTGTACATGAGAGGGGTAAAGGGGGTCAACTGCATGAAGATGGATAGAACTACTTCTGGAGGGGATCACATAGCGTATATGGATGTTGAATTAGGTTGTACATCTGAAACTATAATAAAAAAACTATCTTTTCATATTAGCACATACAGATTCTTCCTGTTTTTTAACAGCTGCATTTTTTTTTTTTTTTTTACTGAATGGATGTACTGTAATTCAACATCTTTGCTCTCCTGATGGACATTTAGCTGGTTTCCAAGCTTCCATCCCACTTTTACTTTTCTCACAAGAACTGCAGCTATAAAGTATGAACTCCTTCGACCTCCTCTCCCTTACCTACACACTTATCCGTCACTACCGCCATCCCTTTCTGTATTTCAGGGGAAAAGAGCTCTTCTCCTACAGGAAGGAATGCTAACTAGGCAACCCACAATCCCTCCTGTTTTCACAGAGGTCTTGCCCGCAGTTGTCCTCTCTCGCTTTTTTCTAAACTTTCCTCCGTTGCTTTCTACCCTCAGCCTAAGTAAGCCAATTTATCTTCCATTTTAAGATTCTCCCTTTTTTATTCCTCACAGCTTAGCTTCTTGAAAGAATAGTCTCTGATCTCTACCATCATTTCCTCATCTTCCATCTGCTCCTCTCCCCACCGCTGGCTGATTCCAATCTCACTACTCTAACACTGCTTTTGCCAGCTAACGCCACTGGGGACCTCCTCCTTACCAAAACCCAAAAGCTTTCTCTCAGGATTCATTTTACTTCACCTTTCTGTGGTATATATGTTGTCCTTTTTGTGTGTGTGCCTTAAAACGCCTTCCTTGGTTTGAAAAAATGTCACTCTTCAGGCTTTCCTTCCATTTCTTACCGCCCCCCCCGCCCCCAAATATTGGTCTTCACTGCAGTTCTGTCCTCCACGCTCTTCTGAGCCTACACATGCATTCTGGGTGATCTCATCTACTCCCAAGTTTGCACAAATCCTAAGTTTTATACCTATCATACTTGAAACTTGCATGCTTTCAATCAAGCTTAGCTATTTCTTCTCCTTCCACCCCTGACCTATCTATTCAGAGAATGCCACCACCATTGACCCTGTCACTCAAGTCAGAACTGTAGGTTCCACTTACTTTCCATCATCCAATCAGTTGCCAAGATGCACTTTCCCCGTAAGGCCAACGCCTCAGCCAGTTTAAGTCTCCCTTACCTGTCCTCTGACCTCACTCCTCCCCGGGCCATCCATTTTCCCACTGCGGACAAAGTGATCTCTCTAAAATGAGTATTTAATCCTGAACCTTGTGATCCCTCTATACTGCATGATCTCTCTACTCCACCTATCCAAAACTACTCGGTCCATGCACAACAGACCATGTAGTTCCATGCCCCTCAGCACTAGTCTCTCTGCCCAGAATGCTCCCCTCGCCTCTTCTCCCCTAAGGTTGTCTGGCAAACTCCTTCCTACTCTTCATGATCTACCTCAAGGGTCTCCTCTGGAAGCCTTTCCATTCTTACTCCATAAAGCAGAGTTGGTAACTCCTTCCTCTCACCACAGAACCTTGTAAATATATATTGCGATGATCACTTTTTATTAAACTTAAGTTATTCGAGTCCTGGCTGGTGTGGCTCAGTGGTTGAGTGCCAGCCGGTGACTCAAAGGGTCACCAGTTCAATTCCCGATCTCGGGCACAGGCCTGGGTTGCAGGTCAGGTCCCCAGCAGGGGGCACGTAAGAGGCAAACACACACTGACGTTTCTCCCCCCCTCTGTAAAAAATAATTAAAAATAAATAAATAAATAAACTTCAGTTATTCACGTATCTACCTCTCATTCTAGACCTAAGTTCTCTGCAATCGGAAACTGTATCTTACTTCTGTATCAGCATCTAGCAGGCTGCTTGCCAAAAACAGGTGGCTCGATAAATGTTGAACGAATGTATGAGTACCCTGTACCCACTCACTCACCCAAACCAAAATCCTAAAAGCCATCTTCCATTCCTCATCCTCTTCCACCCCCAAATACCAATCGGTCATCAAGTCCTGTTGATTCTACCTCCTAAAGATCTCTCAGATTCATCCCACTCTTCCCGTCTTAATGCCACAGCCCTAGTTTTGGCTCCATTACCCCCTACAGTGGAACCTCAGTTCTCGAACTTAATTGGTTTCAGAAGGCTGTTGTTCAAGAACCAAAATGTTCGAGATGGGAGGCGTTCGAGAACTGAGGTTTGACTGTACATGAACTAGATTTGTTCCCCTCCAAACCAGTCTCCACAGTACTGCTTGATTTAAAAAATTTTTTTTTATTACAAAAATAATACATACTTGTAAAAAATTCAAATACAGAAATAAAAGCACAATATCACACCCAGTAAACACACAACCATATAGCCCCCAACCTCCAATCCCATTTCTCAGACATTATCACTGTGAATGGCTCAGCATATGTCCTTTTAGACTTTTTCCTGTGGACATACAAGTACATACAATATAAATACGTACGTATACACGATTGTGTCTTTTATAAAAATGGCATCATTATTTGTCACGATTCTTCTTCAGCTTCTTTCTTGACTCAACGTACAGAAAATTTCTAAAACACAAACCTGATATATCACTCCCCTAGAGCTCCCCATTTCCTAAAATATAGAATTCACACTCATTAGCATCAAAGTCAAAGTTCCTGATATGCTTCCTGCCCATCTTCCAGTCTCATCTCTAGCCATTTCCAGCATGAAAGGACTGGAGCGAAACTACCTTAAATGCTTTTTGGAACAAGGCAGGTATGAACAAACAAACAAACAAACAAGGAACACACTCGGCCATTTCTAGACTTCGGCTTTTTCCCTTCAGGTCACGCCCTGCCTGGACTTTCCCAATCTGGCAAGCTCCTACTAACCCTTCAACAATCAGCTGAAGAATTCCCTGACTTTTTCGGACAGGACCACTCCTCTGTTTCCCCTGTACTGTGTGTCTAGCTCTTTCATTGCACTTATCTCACAGAACTGTAATGCTTTTATTAGCATGTTTGGAATTTTACTCCCCCTCTCCCAACTTGACGGTGAGCTCTTTGGGTAAAAGGACTGTGTCTTATTTAGCTTTGCACCCCAAGGATCTGGCAGAGTGCTCGTGATGAAGATGTTCAACAACAAATCTGTTGAGAATCTTCTAAGTCTCAGAACACTTACTGAATACCTCCTATGCACAGAACCATATCCTAAGCATGAAAAGAAACAGAAGACACAGCCTTTGCCCAAAGGAACTCACCATTTTCCTATTATTATTTCCCCTGGGGGTAGGGGACGGAACACATTTATATGGCAACATTATCAGTTCTGACACGCAGGCTGTTTCAAAGATTTATAACCATTTGCCTCAAACCCATTTAGGAACGAGGCATTGCAAAATCAGATAAATAATAAAATAATGGGCAATGTGTCCAATGGGTTTATGTGGTCAGCATGGCACAGAGCCCACCGGAAAGAACCCAATTCCCTGTCGCAGCAGGGGGGCTGCACCTGTTCCAGACTGCTAGAAAACTGAGATGATACCATGCTTGGAAAACTTCTAATATGACAAGAGGACATAAAGTAATTAGTCTGTTCATAATTCCTCCACCTTCCCCAGGGGAAAAATTATATCAAGAGCAGTAGGTGAAGTTAAAGGTGGGCACTGGAGAAGGAGGAGACTGTACTAGTTTTATCTGTGGTAGGGGGAAAGGGACTGCTTGATTTTCATTCAAAGGGTGATGTTGCCCCAGGGAGATCAGGGTAGGCGATTAATTCATTATCACTTACTCACTATTTTTCAAAGGCTAAGGTGGTAGTTAATCTGGTGATGTCAGGATCAGACACTGTACAAATATTAATATAAAAAAATGAATCACCTAGGCTGGAGAACAGGGAAGGCTGACCAAGGAGGCCCAAAGAAAGCCTCATTCATCAGAGTCCAAGTCACTGTCCCCAACAATGGAGTGGAAATTCTCACTGTCCTCCTCATTCTCTGACATGGACCTGCCTTAGTACACTCGGCCCAGAGCGCTGCTCTTCCTCCTCTTCTTCCTCCTCTGATACCTCATACCCACCGATGCTGCTGAAGCTTGTGTCTTGGGTGTTCGACTTGGGATCAGGCTCCTCATAGCTCCCATAACTAAGAAGAGAAACATGTCATCTCTCATGCTCGGGCACCATCCTCTAGCTGACCAGTCCCATTCTTGGTGCCACCAAGGGATCGGCCCATCTGGCCTCCACTGGACACTAACATGACTGGTTCAGGACTGTTCTACGGGTCCCTGAGAGAGAAAAGATCCTGTTCAAAAATATCGACTTGCCAACTGGATAGACACAAGAATCGGAAAGAAACTCCCCTGTATCTGAACAACACACTGCCAGCTTACGTGACCATCAACACTCCGACAGCCTCAGCGTTGCACCTACCACTTACAGCCTCAGTCATCTACATACCCAATTAGTCAACAGTCCTAGAGAGCCTACCTCTTCAGTATATCTTGTCTTGATGCCCCTCCTTTCCATCCCTGCTTTTCATGCCTTGACTTAGTCCTTTGCTGTGTCTGGCCTGCACCACTGAACTCAGTCTCCATGCCTCCAGTCTTGCTCTCCTCCAATGAATTCTTCACACTTCTGCCAGAGTGTGCTTTATTTTTTGTTTGTTTGTTTATTCTTGATTTTACTTAAAAACATCACACAAATAATGCACGTTCACTGGTTTAAAAAATTAGAATACACAATCAGAAAAAAAGAAAAATCACCAATAACTCCACTACCCAGAGATAATCTTTTAGTATATGACCTTCCAATTTTTTCCTATGCATTTCACTTAGATGCTTAAACATTTTTTATTTACAAAATTAGAATACTCTACATAACTCTTTAGGAATCTGCTTTTTTCACGAATGATTATAATGAACATCTTTATAAACATACACCAATAGCATCGTTTTAATAGCTGCACGGTATTCCACTGTATGGCTGCGACATGATTTATTTAACAGTCTCACTAAGACATTTAAACTGTCTCCAATTTTCCCACTATTAGAAACAGTTCTGTGACAGACATCCTTGTACGAACATCGCAATACAAGTATTATTATTCCCATAGAATTTCCTAGACATGACATTTGGGAGCCAGAGGAGATGCATATTTTCAAAAATTTTCATTTCTCATTTAGCTCGGTTTCCTTTTCTAACCAGGTCCCCTACCCCACTCCCACCCCAGTCCCAGAAAAATCCCGTGATAGCCTATTACAGCACTTTTCACGTTGCACAGTGACCAGTCACTGGTTGACCTGTTTTAGGTTTCCCATCAGATTGGACTTCTTAGAGGAAGGGACTACACTGTAGCCTCTTTTATACCCGTGATCAGTATCTGCTGAATGAATAAAAGACTGCAACTGCTTCCTGGTTACCTCTGGCTGGACGTGTATGCACCTTAAATCCAACATGTCCAAACACAGATTCATTTTTTCCTCCTTTCCACTTCATCTAATGCCTGTTCATCTTTCCTATGTCAGTGGCATTCCTTTTCCTTATATACTTGATCTCCTTACCTCCTAAATCCTATCGATCTACCTGCTAACTAGGTCTTGAACATGTCCCTCCCTCCCCCTAACGGATACTAGTTGAGATCCTTATTGTTGTCCTAGAGTTATTTAACACACAAATTTGAGGCTAATTTTCTTTTCTTTAGATAATGATTCCTATTACCCCAAAGCTAAATGTCTTAGCACGTCATTTAAGGTCTTCTGCAACATAAAACGTTGCTATTTTTGGAGCCGCAACTCCCAATACCCCCCCTTCCCTCTGGAACATACATGTTACCTTTCTATGCATCTGAACATATTGTTTCATCTCTAAGGATCTCCTCGCCTGCTGCCACTTATTTACTTAGTAGACTCCTAGTCATCTTGAAAAACCCAGTTCCAATGTTCCCTCGTCTGGGAAACTTCTCGATTACTGCCATCTCCTACCATCTCCTCCTATATTTTTCTCCTGTCATCGCCAGGAGGGTGAGATACTCTCTCCTCAGTGATGACTTGGCACTTTGTACTTAACTTATGCTATACCACTTATCACCTTGTATTTGTAATAATTTTGTTTGTATCAGTCTCTTCCACTAGACTGTGAACTCCTCGAGGGCAGGATGTCTTGCTCCTCGGTGTATCCCCAAGGGCCTAGCACAGTGCCTGGCCCTTGTAGGCACTCAGGAAATGTTTGATGGATGAACGTAATCTGATGCCGGGCCCTTTGACATCATAGCTGGGCACTGATGCCACAGCCCTGTAGCATGTTGCTGTCGATTACCTGATGTTGCTATCCTCCAAACCATGAGAAGCCTCCCCACCGTCTCCCTCATAGGACATCATGCTTTCTTCATTTTCTATGCCCATCCTGGTGTTCTCCTGAAGCATGCGGGGCTGTTTGGGTCTTATCCCACCAGATTCCACATCAGAGTCACTTCCACTTTCACTCAGCTGGATAGCTGTGAAAAGAGACAGATTCTGAGATAAGCTTGACAGAATTAGCGTATTTGGCTTGGTCTACAAAACTAGTTACACTACACACCTATGCAGGCTCTTGCCTGGACTCCTTACCTCAGAGGAGTGCCCAGGGTAAACACTGGCAAGATCTATAGCTTAGAAACTGAATCCAAATAACCACTTCCCTTTGCACCTCAGTCCAATCCATCTGTTTTTCTCCTACCATCTCCTCCTATATTTTTCTCCTGTCATCGCCACTGACCCACAAACCATCACAAGGCATAATCTTTTTTCCTTCATTTTCTTTCCCTATTGCCACATATAACGCTTCTGTTTTTATGAAGTATTCACATCAAAGGTGCTACTTAGGCACTGCCTTTTCTCACTGTCATCTTTTATATCTCCTGTATTAGTATTCTTCACTTCCTCTAAGGCTAATGAATTTGATCAGCTTATGAGTAAGTCCTCGGTACTCTGAGGACTGTTAGTAGGACTTCATTAACAGAGCATAGGTGGGCCCTGGCTGGTGTGGCTTAGTGGACTGAGTTCTGGCCTGCGAACCCAATGGTCGCTGGTTCGATTCCCAGTCAGGGCACATGCCTGAGTTGCAGGCCAGGCCCCCAGTAGGGGGCATGTGAGAGGCAACCACACATTGATGTTTCTCTCCCTCCCTTCCCCTCTCTCTAAAAATAAATAAATACAAAATTTAAAAACAAAGAGCATAGATGGCCCTGGCTGGTGTGGCTCAGTTGGTCAGTGCATCATCCTGTAAACTGAGAGGTAGATTCCCAGTCAGGGCACATACCTGGGGTGTGGGTTTGGTCCCTGTGGGTTTGGTCCCTGGTTGGGGTGTATGTGCGACACAACCAGTCAACGTTTCCCTCTCACATCAATGTCTGTCTCTCTCTCCTTACTTTCCTTTCTTTCTAAGGTCAATGAGCATGTCTTCAGGTGAGGGTAAATAAAGAAAGAACATGTGGCCAAGAGCTTCCTACCCAATCCTGAGGGTGCTATGGTGAGCTATATGGGAACAGAAGCAAAGAGCACGAGTTACCAGAGAAAGGATTATCTCCTTCTTCATCACTCCCAGCATCTTCCTCATCATCTTCTCCTTCAGACATAAGCAAATCTTCATACAGGACGCTGGCTTGAGGCTGTTGTACAGTTCCTTCCTCTTCATCTGCAAGATCACCATCTGCATCTTCAGCTTCCTGGATAAGACCAGTTGGGGGTCAAGGTCCCATCAATCACCCAAATAAGAGACCAGAAGCTACCACCAGCCCCCCTTGCTGCCTCACAAGAAGTCAAGTAATTTTGGTGGACAGACTTGTTTGGCTGATTCCAAGGATTAAAGTCAGACTGGGACTCACTATAGAGACCCTCTGATATCACCTTGGGATTTGGCCTTCCCTGTACTGGTTAGGCTCCTAGCATAAACAGGTATAATATAACCACAAGCTTTCTGTAATCATACTCACTGGGGCTGGAGTCTTAGGTTTCCCATCTTTCTCCTCATCATTCTCATACCCTTCAATATCTACATCAGAGTCTTCCTCGCCCAGCCTACCTCGGCCCTGGCGCATCTGAGTAAGGAACACAAATAGCACATCATTGAGAGACGTGCCTGTAGGAGGAGTTAACGAGGGCTCTCGCCCAGGACGGATGCTCCTCGCTGATATCCCAGTCAACCCCACAGCTAGTGGGGGCTGTTTACACAGCTCAAACCATGTGCGTTTTCCCCCATTTATTCTTTGGAAATCACCGATAGGGTAAAAAATCCAAAGAACAGGAAGGTCCTTGGTCTACTCCTACTATATCATCACAAGGAGACTCTTCCTTTCTAACCCAAGCTTTTCTTAGCTTGGATCAAGACCCTTTGAGATAGTAAAACCCTTTTGGGTTTTGTACTTTCCAGTGGAATCCTGATTGAGATAAGCTGATAGGATTTCTGACTTCACATCAGAAGTATCTTCTGAGTCCTGGCTGGTGTGACTCGGTGGATTGAGCACCAGCCTGCAAATCAAAGGGTCGCTGGTTCGTTTCCCAGTCAGGGCACATGCCTGGGTTGCAGGCTGGGTCCCCAGTAGGAGGTGCACAAGAGGCAACCACACACTGATGTTTCTCTCCCTCTCCTTCTCTCTCCCTTCCCCTCTCCCTAAAAATCAGTAAATAAAATGTTTTTTAAAAAAGAAGTATCTTCTGATGCTGCTAGAAAAGGCCAACTAAAAAATTGTAATCTACTTTTATAAATAACTTGAATTTAGATGATAGCATACATACAGTAGAGTAGCAGGGCGATTATCCTGAACTCTGTCTCTGAATGCAGCTGGTCTTTTTAGTCACCTGTCAGGCTGCTCTGATGCCTCATATACCTTGACATCGGTGCCTTCCCCAGAGTTCTGCTGCGCCAGACTCTGCCCACGGGGCCAGATAGTAAACAGCAATTTTGGTGGACAGAGTTGTTTATCTGGTTCCAAGTCAGACTGGGACTTGCTATAGAGACCCTCTGATATTGGGTCTTGGCCTGGGATTTGGCCTGCCCTCTATTGGTGGGGCTCCTATATCATAAAGGTGTAATGCAATCATAAGCTTCCTGTAAGCACACGCACTGGGGCTGGAGTCTTGGGTTTCCCATCTTCCTCCTCCTCATCATACCCTTCAATATCTTCATCAGTCTTCCTTGCCCAGCCTACCATTGCACTGGTGCATCATGTGACATGCTACCATCCCACTTTGAAATTACATTCTTAACCTGCATTCCCAGGGCCAAGGAGTTCAGTCATCCTTGACAGATGTCAGATATCACCCCACTCCCTGCTCCAAAGCATACTGCCAATCTCACACACAGAAAAAGAATATCCTACCTGTGTCTCCTGCTTGTCTGGAGTAGTAGTGGGGATATCCAGGACAGACATATTGCTCTCATCTTGAAATACAGAGGCATCTCGCGACATACTGAGGGATGTGGTGGTATCATACAAATCAGGAGGCTGTGACATAAATCATACAACTTAGCTCCTATTTAGGAAAAGGAGTAAAGACTACAGGGAATTCCCCTTTCGAGTACTCATTGCACAAAAAGATCATGCAGACAAATCCATTTAAAGAGAAAGCATAGCTTGAAATAACTTTATGGAGAGGTTTTGGGAAATGTTACAGATGTTGTTCATTCTAGCAGAGAGGCATCTAACATACATGATCATTAGATACCTGAAGCAGAAAAGCATCAAAGTTATAGGGCAATTCTATGTACTAACAGCTTTTCTGGTCAATACCCTAGTTCCTTCTAAGCCTTGCCTTATTGTTTTTAGGCCCAGGGCTTCAGACCAGTGCTATTTTGATTAGCTTAGACTTGTCTTCTCATAGGAAATGGGATCAAGCAATTTCAATCCCAATGACAGTGCATCAGAGGATGCTGTGAGGCAAAATGGTGCGGTGAAAAACCGTGGGCTTTAGAGTAAACTGTCCTGGGTTTGAGTCCTGGCTCCACCATTTGCTGACCAAGTAACTTTAAGAAATTACTTAATCTCTCCAAGTCTTGCTTTCCTCAACTGTAAAACATGGTTGATAATGTCTATCTCACAAGGTTGTTGGGACATTTAAGAGATATGTGTAAGTTCATAAGTGATACCCAATGCCTGGTATTCAAAAAATTGTAGATACAGTCTTCCCCCTTCCTTCTGCTGAAGAGAATAAGGATTTAGCAAATGGACTTATTTAGTGACAGTAGGGAGGAGGGACCAATAAAGAACAAGCTGGAGAAATAGGAAAGAGTTCTCTGAGGGCAGAAATATTATGTAGCTATTTATAAAAAATCATGTTCTCAAAGACTAGTTAGTGAAATAACGTGCCCCTAATAGAATGTGAAGTGAAAACAAGATCCAAAAGCATCTTGACCAATTTCACTTTGTCTATAAAGACACACGTGAGTACGTGCGTGCACGCACACACATATCACAGATTTGAAAGAAACACTCGAAAATGTTCACAGTGATTGATTCTGAGTCGTGGACTTCATTTTAGGTAACTTATTTCTTCTTTACAAAACTGCAAAGTAAGCAGTTTTAAATAAAGTGTTAAACTGAATGTATGATGCAATACAGCTAGGTGAAAAATGGCTGCATGAAAATTACTGACTATTACCAATTGGAGCTGGAAGTAAAGTATGATTAGTGCTGTGTCTCTATCCAACTGGAACTGTATTAGGTTAAACTTATCATCTCTCTTCAGTAACATTTGGGTTTGAAACTAGTAATGAATAAGAACAATCATTCATGCCCATCTTCCTCAGGTAAAGACGCAATGAACTGGACTTACTATTTTAAAACATGTATATATGAGTGAAGGCAATGGTGAGAGAGTGAATGGATTAGTGAAGAGGCGCAATCTACATCCTGTTCTTCATAGGAGACCCTCTAACCGCACCAAACTACAGCTACTGCTCAGAAGGAAGAACAGTTGCCAGATTTTCTTCAGCCACCTGAGATAGCGTGGGAGAGGTAGAGAAGGATGGAAGAAGACTTTTGGGTCCAAGGTTCTGATGCACCAAGGAACAAGGCCTACGCTGTCACAGACTAGCACAAACCATGTACCACTTCATGGCTGGAATCTCCTGGGGAATGATGGCTGAAACCCAGGCTTTAACTTACCAGAAGGCACCTGGTGGAAGCTGCAGGCCTATTAGCAAATAAGGCCTTCCTGGGCAACATCATCCCCCTAAGCCCCCATGACCCAATCTACCCACACACTCAAAAAACCTTTCTTTGTTCTGGGCGTGGAAGAAATATGTCAGGGCTCTTTATACACAGCCTCTTACTAACCTATGTTTTGGGATGAAAGAGAGAGTGAAAGATAGATAGAGCAAGCACATGAATGAGAAACAACAATAATTCAACAGAAATCATACAGGTTGCATTATCCGTTCAGAGCAAAACCCGAGTACAACAAAGAAAAGTTTTCTAGTGGGAATTGGGAGAATTTTGCATTAAAATATTTCATTAAATTTGAAAGGGCCTTTGAAAACTTTGTAGACAACTTTTTGTACAGATAAGAAAACATTTACTGAATGTCTACTATGTGCCAGGCAAATTAATTCATTTCATGTTTCTAACAATCTTGAAAAGCACATTTTAGAGAAGAGGAAACTGAGTTAGAGAGGTTTAACTTCCCGAGTTCACAGAGCTAGATAGGAGGAGAGCTAAGATTCAAACCCAGGCCTATTTTATGCATGTTCCACTTTACCATAATGCCTCCAATATAGAACAAGCACCAGCTATATTCTGGTAAGTCCTATTCTTCAACTATGCCATCCCTCTCAAAATATAATATAGATGAAATATACTCATCATATTCAAGGCTCAGAACAGAAGCACTAAAAATGCCTTATCACTCCTGCTCTCTAGTGTTTGGGCATGTAAATTTAAAGTTCTATATATTACCTGTCATCCTTTACGAAGAGAGGGAGTCAGTCCAGGAAAATGGGCAACATCTGAGCTACACTAGGTACCTCTGAGGGAATGAGTAATTGGGCATTTGTAAGGCACAGGAACAGTGTGGCCCATGTCTATCACTGAGAAGTCTATACCCTAAGGATGTGCCAGAGCCCTAATTCATAGGCAAGGGAGCTCCAGAGACTCCAGAGGAAGGCCTCTGGCCATAGTAGCCAGGAATCTGGTATTCCTAAACACTGTTTAAACAACTAAGACCCCACCCCACTCACTCATCCCACACCTGCCTCTTCTAATTCAACAAGGCCGCCAAGACCCATGGCCCTCACTCACCTTAGCCTTTGAGAAGACAAGAAAGCACACGAAAGGCATATGAAGAGGAAGGACAGAGAAGAAGGGTATCTCAGTAAATACAACTGTTATTATGCTCCAAATTTCCCAAACCAATAAGAAAACTGTAGGTGGAGGTTTCTAGCCCCCAGACTCACCTGAGGTGTGTAAGGCCCTGGGGTCATTGGGTCCAAGCTTTCTAATTCTGCTTCCTCCAAAGCTGCTTCCTTAGCTGTACAAATATCCTTCTCAAGTTGAGTCAAATGCTCATCGTACTGAGAAAGAAAATTAGTGAATTCATTCAACATGCGTTTCAGGCACTAGGAATACGAATGTCAACAAAGCAGACAAAAATTCCTGTCCCTCATGGAACTTCTATTCTAGAGGCAGAACACATGGCAATTAAAGTAAATAATTATATAGTTTGTTAGAAACATTTAGTTCTATGAAGGAAAACAAAGCAGGGAAGGAAATAAGGGGTGTGTGTGGGGGGTGTGGTAGGATGTTACATTTTTAAAACAGGATAGGCAAGGAAGGCCTCCTTACCCAAGGGAACAAAAGGATTCCATAAAGCTAGATCCCAAAGGGACCTCCTCTTTGCCACCTACCTCAGTCAATGTCTGGTAACAGACGTTCACGATCTCCTGGGCAGTCTTAGTATACTGACTTTCAGGCCCTATGAAAGAAAAACAGAAAATGCTATGATCCTTGCAGACTTCAGTTTCAGAGATTTACAATGTCACCAGCACATTGATATTCCACTATCCTAGACCCCAAAAATCATGCTTCAGGTTAAACTTGGATTCTTGCTTTACTTTGGAAGTAGAAAATTTCAAACGTATTAAAAAACAGAGGCACTCATATAATGAATGCCCATGTACCCACCACTCAGCTTCAATGATCATCAACACTTAAACCTGAACTTTCACATGCTTCCCAAATTATTTTGAAGCCAACTCCAGTATCATTTCATTTCACCCAGAAATTATTCAGTATGAATCTTTAGGGACTCTTTAAAAAAATAACTATGTATGATACTATCACACTGTCAAAACCCAAAGAATGTACAACAGCAAGAGTGAACCCTAATGTAAACATGGGCTTCGTGTGGTGATGATGTGTCAATGCAGGTTCATCGAGGGTAGCCAATGTACCACTCTAGTGCCAGATGTTGGTGATGGGGGAGGCTGTGCACGTGTATGGGGCACACATACACTGGAAATCTCTACACCTTGAGCTCAATGTTACTCTAAACTGCTCAAAAAAATAAAGTCTATTAAAAAACCAACTATATTAGATCTAAAATAACAATAATAACATTATTAGACAGCCAGTCAATACTCGAATTTCCAATCATTTCATAAATGTTCCTTTACATTTTATTTCTTTGAATCATAATCCAAATAAATCCCACACATTGCACTTGGTTTATGTGTCTCTTTAACACTCTTACCTATTAGGTGATTCTTAATGAAATTATATAGTTCCCCATATGGCACAGGTGGTAAATACAAGGCCCGCGGGCCAAATTCAGCCCTCCTCCCTGTTTCTACCCTGTGGCAGCACCAAGCTCTCACTTAACTGTTAAGGAGTAGTTATATTTATACAGTCCTAAAAGTACATTTAGCCCTTTGAAGGCAACTGTTAGGCTGTTGTGGCCCCTAATGAAAATGAGTTGGACACCCCTGCCATATGGCCTTTGTCACAAGTTGCAAACTGGTGGCTTGCAGGTCAATTCAGTTTTGTTTGGCCCACAAAAAAACATCAGCCCTAGCCAGTGTGGCTCAACTGGTGGGAGCATCACCCCAAACACCAGAAGGTCACCTGTTCGATGCCCAGTCAGGGCATATGTATAGGCTGCAGGTTTGGTCCCCAGTCAGGATGTGTGCAAGAGGCAACTGTTTGATGTTTCTCTCTCACGTCAATGTTTCTCTTCCTTTCTTTCTCCTTCCCTTCCCCTCTCTCTAAAATCAATTAAGTATGTCCTTGGATGAAAATTTTTTTAAAAAAATCCATCCAGTTTGTGAAAATGGATTGAGCTATATACATCCATAATATATATACTTTTTGTATGCAAATTATGCCTCAAATTCTTAAAAATTTTAATTGACAACATTTTAACAATCAAGAGATTTTATATAAAAACCCAAATGTCTAACTTCTCTTAAAAGATTCAAAGATCTGGGCATTGGCCAGCTAGCTCACTTAGTTAGAGTGTTGTCACAATGCACCAAGGTGGTGGATTCAATCCTAGGTCAGGGAACATGTAAGAAGCAACCAGTGAATGCACAAAGAAGTGGAATGACGAAGTGATGTTTCTTTCTCTCAAACCAATTTAAAAACTTTAAAAAAAAGAATCAACTAATGAATGCATAAATAAGTGGAAGAACTAATCGATATTTCTATCTCTCAAACCAATAAAAAAAAAAGAAAAGATCTGGCAACACAGAGTCAGCATTCCCACAAGGCACCAACTAGCTGAAGCTGAGCAACAGCTGCTCCTTTCAGATAAGGCGTGTTACCAGAGTCCCTAACCAGGTCTACTGAACTCGTTTATGCCTGGACCCTGAAGGCATCTGAGTGTTCAACCTCTGTCCTATGTGCTTTATGATACTCTTTATATTGTTTAGTCACCCATTCATTCATAAAACATATTTTAGTACCTTCTATGTGCCAGGCATTATACACAGAAATGAGTGAGACAGAGACCACATATCCTCAAGAAGCGTATAGTCTAGCAGTGAGACAGACTAGAAACAAATAGGAAACACTATTTGTGGAAAAACACATAATAGAAAAACACATAAGCCTTTTCTGGTTCCTCAGTAGAGGCGCAGGGGAGGAAATGGCCGATTCTGGGAGGTAAAAGGGAAAGAGGAACCAGAAAAGGCTTCACAGAGGTGACCCCTGAGTTAAACCTTCTGTTTATCAAGATGTAAAGAATAAAAAAATATACCACATGTGCATGTAAAGCGTTCATACCATACCTACTCTATTACAAGCTATTATATGAACAAATAAGTCTCTTTCACTTAAAACCTCTCACAAGTATATGCCACCTCTTCTTTCAAAGCTGTAAAATAAAGCTGAGTCCTTACACAAACTGACTGGGCCAAACACAAATAAACCAGGAAGAAAACTGAGTCAACCAGGAGGATGCTTAGGACACATAAATACAGCCAGAGCTGGCCCACAGTCAAGAATAGTTTGAGCGATAAGACTGCAGCTCATGTTTCTAGAGCTCTAATCTCCTAGGGCCACCGGCAGGTTGGTTCTCAAAATACTAATGGAGAAAAACTGCAAAATTATCAGACACATTTTCATGTTGATAGCAATGCATGATGCTAGAGAGAAAGGCTGTAAACAGGTTATAGGCCTCTTTCACCAAGCCAATACAACATCAATTTCTTAGAGTATACTGGCTCTACTATCTACAAGGACCTGCACCTCATGGCTAAAAATCCAGACTACAGATGAAGAATGAAGCATTTATTCTACTTTGGTTCTTTTTTTTTTTTTTTGAAGATTTTATTTATTTTCAGAGATGGGGGAAGGGAGAAAAAGAGGGAGCAAAACGGCGATGTGTGAGAGAAACATCCACTGGCTGCCTCTCGCACACCCCTAACCAGGAACCTGGCCCACAACCCAGGCATGTGCCCTGACTGGGAATCAAACCAGAGACCTTTTGGTTCCCAGGCCAGAGCTCAATGCACTGAGTAATATACTCCAGCCAGGGCTCTACTTTAGTTTTAAAACATAAACATAAACCAACCCTTCAACATCTCAATGCTCTCATTTACGACACAGGGAAAATTTAGTTTTATACAAGTGCAAAGATTTCTCTCTTATTTTTGAAGGCGGGACCTTTTCCCTTCCCATTTTCTTTTTTTATTTTATTTATTGATTTTTTTTTTTTTGAGAGCGAAGGGAATGGGGGAAGAGAAGGAGAGACGAGGGAAAGAGGAGGAAGAGGGGGAAGAACAGGACAGAGAAGAGGGGGAGGGAGGGAGAAGGGGGAGAGATAGACAGACAGGCAGACAGAGACAGACATCAATTTGTTTTTCTACTTATTTATGCATTCATTGGTTGCTTCTTGTCTGTGCCCTGACTGGAAATCAAACCCACAACACCTTAGCGTATTGGGATAACACTCTAACCAAGTGAGCTCCCTGGCCAGGGCCTTCCCTCCCCGTTTTCTTTGCAACATACAACTCTAAAGAAATACTCACTAATACCCCCAGAATATGAAAAATTATACCTACTACATAGCTGTTACACTTGTCTACATGTTTTGATTACTAGCTGTGTTTGCTCTCAGTTCCTGACAGTCCATGTGCTCAAGAGTTACAGGAGTTTTCAGCTATTTAACTTTATTACTTGAGTATATGCAAAATAGCATTGAAATATTTTGGGAGGAAGATGGTGATGGAGTGGGCAAACCACTGTTAACATCACCAAAACGGGACAAAAATACCCAGATGTTTTCTTATCTCTACCTACACCAGGTATTTTTGAACAGGATGGTAATGAGAAAGAGATCCATGAGCTTCCTAAAACTATAAACAAAATTTTGTGTGTAGTATAAATTGTTCTGGGTACAAAAATCTGTTTCTTCATCAGACTCTCAAAAGGGACCATAACTACCTCCATAAAGCTAAAACCCTTGCTCTGTATTCTGAAGCAATCAGGAGTTGCTAAAAGTAAGATGTTCAATTTTAGGTTTCACGGCTTAGAAATGAGTCCAGTGTGGAGACATACAAAGATAGCAGGGCCACTGTGGGAGTAATAAAAGTGCTGAGGCTATTTTGGGGGAAACTGAATTCCAATTTCCTAGTCCCTAAATGGTTACTATACAGAAAATCAGAATTATTTCATAAAGTGTAAACTTCAGAATGACATGCAAATGAGTATGAAATAGAAGGCCACCTATGAATGACCACTGTGCCCCCTACAGGAGAATAAACTACTCTTTTACAGAAAGAAATGCTCTTCTCGATATTTTGCTGTCTCTCTCTCTCTCTTCATTAAATCATGGCAAGGCTGCCCCAGCCAGGTGGCTCAGTCAGTCAGTCAGTTGGAGTGTTATCTCATGCACCAAAAAGGTTGCAGGTTCAATCCCTGGTCAGGGTATATATGGGAGGCAACTGATCAATGTTTGTTTCTCTCTCTCTCTCTCTCTCTCTCTCTCTCTCTCTCTCTCTCTCTCTCAAATCAGTAAACATGTCCTCAGGTGAGGATTAAAATAAAATAAATCCTGGCAAAGTAACCATAAATGTCTCGAAAAAATATTTATTTCTATTTTGCCTCTTTCCAAATAAGGACCGACAGTAATCTACAGTATTATATGTAATTCATATCCAAATGTCCTTAAATAGTGGTAATTCCAATGACAGTTTCAGGAAACTGATATTCTACTAAAATCAGGAAGTTTCCTTTTATTGTCATTTCTAAGTTAATTCACCCCTTCAGTGATGCAAGGACAAAGAAAAGTGATAAGCTTTGTGTTTCTAGTGAGAGAGGGAAAGCAAGTATCACTGCTATCCTGAAAGGTTTCAGAGAAAAATGCCAGTCAAGCTGGTGAGCAGTCATGTACAACTAAGGAGAGAAGGAGGTCTATGATCACTTCTAAGCTCACATTCCCTTTGAGAACCTTTCCACAAATACTAAAAATAACCTTCCTCCTAAGAAAATGAATACTCTGCCAAGACAAGCATAAGTTATTATCTTGACAGTGATCAGTGTGGGTGATATGCATGTATTCCAATGTGAATCATTAAAATTAAAAAATAAAATGAAATCTGAGGAGCAAGACAGCCTAAAAAATCAGTGCCAGACAAAAAAAAAAATGCACAGCTAATTCCTAAAGAAACTAGAATTACTAAATTCAATTATGCATAATCCATAGATACCAAAGAGATAAGCTTGGGCTCTCCCAATTCTTAGATAGTTGGCTCAAACTAGGTCCAGGAAAGGTGAAAAGAGAATTGAATATAATCTTTCAGACTGTAGCTAGGCTCTTACATTATACAGAATGTGGATCAAATGCAAATTAAGCTGTTTAGTTTCCAAGATGAAGTTTGATCTCTCAAATCACAGTAACAGAACGCCACTCAGAATCTGGACTAGAGCCCTGGCTGGTGTAGCTCAGTGGACTGAGCGCGGGCCTGCAAACCAAACAACCGAGGTTCAATTCCCAGTCAGGGCACATGCCTGGGTTGCAGGCCAGTTCCCAGCAGGGGACGCACGAGAGGCAACCATACATTGATATTTCTCTCCCTCTCTCCTTCCCTTCCCCTCTAAAGATAAATAAATAAAATCTTAAAAAAAAATAATCTGGACTACAAACTCAAGAAGCTCGGAACTACCCAGAGAACTGGGATAATGAATCTCATTGGGCAAGGAAGGGTACGATTTATATTCAGGACCTGTTTAATGAAAAGCTCCCGCAAACCTAAAAATACTTCTTCTTTAGTTCCAAATGCACCACCATTCCATTTAGCAACTCAAAAAACATATAGAGACATACAGATATAATTTACTTGGCTAAACACATTCATGTCATATCTCTAAAACAATTAGAAAACTAAAGATATACTTTACAAACACCTTTTCCTGTAGAGTAAAATTTATAATAGGGCTTGACTTTTCATTTTTAAGCCCTTAATATAAGCCACGTATATTGCCATGTTCTGGTGATACAAACATAAATAAATAAATAAATAAAACAGAACGAGCAAATAAAGAAACAGGAGAGGTCCTTGTCCTTGATGCCCTTTCTGGTCTCATGGAAAATGCATATCCACACACTCATAATTTCAATAACGTACAAAGTACTAAGGGACTGGAGAGAAATTATGACTGTGTCATAGAATGAAGCAGTGTTAAAGAACACTTCATCGAAACTGTTCTCATCAAGTCCACAGTGATATGCTAACTGCCAAATGCAATGAACGTTTTTCAGACTCAATTCTCGGAACCTTGTGTTGAATTTACAACTGCCACTCACTTCTTCCTTGAAACTCTGATCCTGTGGCCTCCACAGACCACTCTCCACTCTTTCCTGGTACTGCACCTCTTTATCTTTGGTCATTAGTTCACTCAAAAGATACTTACTGAGTATCTACTATGTGCCAAGTATTATCCTAAGCACTGGGGAAATGAGACAAATACAGTTCCTGCCTTTATGGGGTTTACAGCAATCGCTTATTAGATTTGTGCCATTTTTCTTTCTATGCTCTTCACCCAACTTTACATGATACCAACTACAACAGCTTCTAGAGAATAAACAAGGGGGAAATTAACATTGATTTTATATTCCTCATGGTAAGGTTTTGTGTTGTTTTTCCTGGCACCACAGAGATGCCTTGAAAATACATTTAGAGAGAACTCCACGGCTAAAAGAAAGTCGGGTTTATTTCCTTCTGTGCTTCCTTTTGCTTTTAATAAATAATAATCTTTTTTTCCCAAAAGGTATTTTAAAAATGTGAACTATGTTGTATTTAGCCTTAATATTTCCTGGTGTATACTTGTTTACTGGTTTACTATACTATCTCACTCACTACAAGTACAGACTTTCAGTGACAAGCTCACCGCCTTATACCAGATTGCCCTATCACTATCTACTCGGTCAATACAGTACGTAAGAGAAGAGGACTAGTTAACTAGGACACAAAATGTCTATTCCTCAACAAAGTTAAGAGAACACTGAATTCTCAAACAACAAAGCACTATTCTCAAGAAATGAAATGTCAAATGACAATAACCACTGGGAAACCTACTTCTACTTCAGCTACAGTATTTTTTTAAAAAACAAAGTGGAAATCCAATTTAGACACTTTAACGAAACATTCCTAATGACACTCATTTCATTCCTTTGCCTTTTTTAAATCACAAAAGAACAGATTTTAAACAAGATAACATACCTGCATGAATGAAAAATGTCCGTAACATACATATTGTCAACAGAATGTAAATATATTTCTTTTGTCAAAAAAGAAAAAGTATATATGTATAGAAAAACATCCAGAATGCTTCACACAAAACCTGACCTTGGGCCCTGGCTGGTGTAGCCCAGTGGACTGAGTGTGGGCTGCAGACCAAAGGGTTGCCAGCTCGATTCCCAGTCAGGGCACATGCCTGGGTTGCAGGTCAGGTCCCCATTGGGGGCCATGTGAGAGGCAACCACACATTGATGTTTCTCTCTTTTTCTCCCTCCCTTCCCTTCTCTCTAAAAATAAATAAATAAAATATTTAAAAAATACTTTATAATGCCCAGCAGAGGAATGATTATATAAATTATGATAAATATATATGGAATACATTAAACAGAATGACAGATATTTATATGTATTAACACAAGACAGAATCAGTGAAGTTGTCAATTCTCCCCAAAATGACCTATAGGGCTAACTCAATTCCTTTCAAAATCCAAGCAAAACTTTTTTTTAAGATTTTATTTATTTATCTTTAGAGGGGAAGGGTTAGGGAGTGAAATATCAATGTATGGTTGCCTCTTGTGTGTCCCCTGCTGAGAACAGGCCTGCAACCCAGGCATGTGTCCTGACTGGGAATTGAACCGTGATCCTTTGGTTCATGCAGGGCCGCACTCAATTCACTGAGCTACACCAGCCAGGGCCCAGCAAAACTTTTTTATAGATACAGACAAGATTCTTCTAAAATTTATGTGGAAAGGCAAATGAATAAGAAAACGACTTAGAAAAAGAATAAAGTAAGTCAACTGTAATTGAAAAATGATTAAAAATGAATAAAATGAGGGGAAATCACTCTGCCTAAGACTTACTCTATGGTAGTGTGTAAAGGGATAGATATAGAAGATCAATGGAACAAAATAAACCCAGAAATAGATCCACACACTCAACTGATTTTTGACAAAGTTGCAATTCAAAGGAGTAAGGATAATCTTCTCAACAAATAATACAGACCAACTGGGCATTCACTGGCCAAAAAAATGAACCTAAACCTAAACCTCATACTGTATCCAAAAATTATTTCAAAGTGGATCATGGATTTAAATGTAAAACACTACGACTCCAAACTTTTCAAAGACGATATGCAAAAATCTTTGTGACCTTGGGTTAAGCAAAGAATTCTTAGACATATGCCAGAAACACTATACAAAAAGAAAAAAATTGGTAAATTGGGCTTCATCAAAATTAAACATTTCTGCTCTTCCAAAGATACTGCCAAGAGACTGAAAAGATAAGACACAGACTGGGAGAAAATCTTTGTACATCATTTATCTAATAAGTAATGTGTACCTAAAATATATAAGGAATCCTCAAAGGTCATTATTAATAAGAAAACAACACAGTTAAAACTGGGGCCAAGAAATGAACAGACATTTCGCCAAAGAAAACACACAGATGGCAAATAAACAGACCAACAAATGTTTAACATCAATAGACATTTGGGAAATGCAAAGTAAAACCACAATGAGATAGAAGACCAGGTAAAAAATTTTTTTTAAAGAGCAGTAATACTAAATAATACTACAGAGAAACTGGATCCTTCATACATTGCTGATGGGAATGTAAAATGACATTGGCACTCTGGAAAAAAGAGTATGGCAATTTCTTATAAAAATTAAACATACGTTTTCCATCATACTCTTGGGCATTTATCCCAGAGAAATGAAAATTTATATTCACACAAAAACCTGTATATAAATTTTCACAGCAGCCTTGTTCATAATAGGAAAATACTGGAAATCTAAATGTCCTTTGAAGAGCTGAACAAACTCTGGTACAATGGAAAACACTACTCAACAATTTTTTAAAAAATGACTGACACATACAATAATTTGGATGGATCTCAAGAGATGCTGATTGAAAAGAGTCAATCTCAAAAACGTATTATTCTTTATCTAATGGGCTCAAATGTAAAAGCTATTGAGAGATCAGATAAGCAGTTGCCAGGAGACAAAGACAGTGGTGGGTGCAGGCAGGGCTGCCGCAGATACAAAGAGGTTACATCAGGGAATTGTTTTGTGGTAAGAAAACAGTTCTAAATCTTGACTGTGGTGGTAGTTACATGATGGCATAAAACTATACACAAATATGCACAAATACAGATTTTTTCAAAAGGTACAAAGTGAGTAAGGTTTATAATCTAATTCATGGTAGTATCCTGATATCAATTCCCTGGTTTTGACTTTGAACTACAGCTATGCAGGATGTCACCACTGGAGGTAGCTAGGCAAAGGGTACATCAGACTCTTTGTATTATTTTTATAATTTCTTGAGTCTATTTTAAAATATGAGTTTTAAAAAGGATATATTCATGAGCAAATTACAGAATAATTACAAAAATGGCACTTTTATAAAAAATATATTTAAAAACACTATTTGTGTAATTATTAAACATGTTTTGTATAAGTACAGAAAAAAGCATGGAATGAAACTATGGGAGATAGGAATGGAAGGGTAGGCAAAAGCTTTAATTTTTAATTTTATATACTTATTCTTTGCCTTTTTTATAAAAAATATAAACTTCTTAATTTAAAAAAAATAGGTCTAGCTGAGAGGAATGTGAATGATAGGTTACAAAGAGTTAAGTCTACAGATTGAGACATTAGCCAGGTGATAATTTATTATAATAATCTAGGCAAAATATAATGAGGGCTTAGTGACATATTAAAAATTGAGGATTTATTCAAGGGAAAGAATAAAGAATAAATGAGTTTTCGAGATGTAGCTACTGGGTGATGCTAGTGCCTCAGATTGGAAACAGTAAGGGAATAAGTCAAGTAAAAGACAGAGGGAGTTGGAATAGAGAAGGAAATAAGAACATTGAGTTTGAGGCAGGTCTGAGGTTCCACGGGAACATCCAAGAGGAAATGTTCAGCAGGTGTTTGGAAGTATTAGGTCTTTGCCCAGAACTGAGTTGAGAGTCATCAGGAAAGAGGTGGTGTGGTGGCTGACGTTACAGGAAAAGGCAGAACATCATTCAGCAAAGGAAACTGAAAAGGAATGGGCTAAGAGGTAGGAGAAAAATAAGAATTGAAAGTCACGGGAAGAATAGTCAAGCATGTCAAATACTGGGGTGAGGTCAAGGTAAGGACTAAAAAGCACCCACTAAACCTGGCAATTATGTTATCCTGTTCACTTGGTATGCTGGGCATGGCAGAAGCCAGATTAAAGCTAAGTGAGGCATGAATGGCAGGTAAAGAACAGGAGAGAGATGTTACATACTCCTAAAAAAATACTCTGATCCATGCTACGACATAGATGAACCTTGAAAACTTTATGTTAAGTGAAATAAGACAGACATAAAAGGACACACATTCCATGTATTTTATTATTCCACTTATATGACGTACCTAGAAGAGGCAAATTCACAGAAAGTAAAATAGAGATTACCAAGGGTTGGGGGAATGGGAGAATGGGGCTATTGTTTAATGGGTATGGAGTTTCTGTTTGGGATAATGAAAAAGTTCTGGAAATAGATAGTGGGGATGATTACACGACACTGTGAATGCACTTAGTACCACTGAATTGTACACTTAAAATGGTTTAAAAGGTGAATATTTTTCTGAATACTTTACCGCAATAAAAACAAACAGAAAAATCTGGCTGTGAAGAGAAAGAGAAAGGATGACAGCAAGAGGCTAAAGCAGTATTGAGGGAGATTTTACTCTCTTCAATGACATGACAGACTTAACCTTTATGTAGGAATATTTTTATCCTGGCCCCCATCTCAGAAGAGTCATTGACAGAAAAAAAGAATCTTTATTATTTATTAACGGCTAAACTTACAGAGTAGTCTCAGAGGATAGACTTGGAGAGAAGTACAGTCGCCTGCTGCAATACGATAATTTGGTCAATGACGGACTGAATCTATGCTGGTGGTCCCATACGATTAAAATGCACCCATACGATAGGTGCATTCCTATCACCTAGTAACGTTGTAGCACAATGCATACTCATGCATTTGTGGTGATGCTGGCATAAACAAACCTGCTGCGCTGCCAGTCCTATAAAAGTACAGCACACTGACAGTAGTGGGTTCTACCATCCAGGTTTGTCTAAGTACATTCTATGATGTTCGCACAGTGATGAAATGGCCTAATGATGCATTTCTCAGAACATATCCCCCTTGTTAAGCAATGCGTGACTGTATACATGTATGCAAACACTTTAAGCATTATATTAACCTATGATCAATACTGAATCATCTTTTCATATTCTTCAAACTGATTGAAACCTTTACATTTAATAACCACACAGGGAAGAAAACAGCGCAGGTACAATAGTAAAACTTTTAAGTTACCTAGGAATAAGCTCAACAACAAAAACATAGATTCTCAATAGCCACAAATTAATAAATTTGTATAGGAATCAATTAAACAAAAGATGCCTAGAAATTATATAAAGACAACTAGAAGCTTTTATTGAGCCCTGGCTGGTGTGGCTCAATGGACTGAGTGCCAGCCTGCTAACCAGAAGATCACTGGTTCGATTCCTGGTCAGGGCACACGCCTGGGTTGCAGGCCAGGTCCCCGCTTGGTGGTATGTGAGAAGCAATTGATGGATGTTTCTCTCCCTTTCTCTCCCCCTTCCCCTCTTTCTAAAAGTAAGTAAATCTTTTAAAAAAGAAACCGTTATTGAAGGATGTAAAGGAAAATGTGAATAAATGAAGAAACATAAGCTCCTGGATGGGGAAATGCAGTATTATAAAGACATACACTCTCTCTAAATAAATTCATAAATTAAGTAAGATTTCAATACTATTTATTTACTTGGGGGCAAGTTAGAATCTAACAAAAATGATCCTAGAGTTTATTTAGAATAACTGGGTGAAGATAGCCAAGAAATTTAAAATTATAAAGTCTGAGTGATGATCATGGTGATACTCTCTGGTGATAAGAGCACAAATTAAACAGATAAATAAAAAATAGAAAGCACTGAAATAGGCTAAAAATATATAAGAATTTAGTATATAATAAAGGTAATATTTCAAGTAATAGATAAAGATAGACTATTCCATAATTAGAACTTGGACACTTTAGCTAATCATTTGGAAGAAAACATAAGTTAGATATTTACCTATTACATTATTTTCTATTGTTAAAAACTGATAAGCATGCTAGTATTTAAAATATTATATGTATTAGAAGAAAATATAGTTGAGTTACCTTGGGGGTGGGAAAGGTCTTTTAAACGATCATACCAAAAACAGAAACCATAAAGGAAATGACTGAAAAATATTTTAAAAGGGTGTGGGGAAAAGTAGGTTTACAGTTGTGAGTACGCAAAACAGAGCTCATTCTTGTATTTTTATTAATCATTGTACTATTTTCCATTAAAACTGTAAACCTACTTTTGCCCTATCTGTACATAAAAATGAAGTTTCTCTGTGTCAGAATACACAATAAACAAAGTTAAAAGACCTTCTGGGCATGATGAAGTAACTGCCATTGGACTAGTCTTCCCACTGCAACCAGAAAACTAGAGACAAACATATGAAACAACTATTTTCGAACAGTGACCAATGGGAACGGAAATAAAGAAGTGAGCCCTACAACTGTCCATGGATTCCCACGAAACCCAAGCAAGGCACAGCAGTCTCATTAAGCTACAGAGACAGTGTCTGAAAGTCTGAGGAAGCTAAGAAAGCTGGAAACTGCAGGGCAGAACTGGAGAGGAGGGAGCTCCATGGAAAACTAACTTAAGATCTGCAGAGAGGCTCCCTGGAGCCTTTGGCTGAATACTAAGCTGCACGTGTATAGGACAACAGAACAGCTATCAGAGCTAACTAACGCAGGGTTGGGACTTAAACAAAAGTGGAAAAAAATGTTCTCCCCGAATTCTTTTTGTAAATTTATTTTATATCTAATTTAGACTGAAGGGTCCCACTGAGGATTCCAAAACTTCAAGCTCTGTTTTTGACACATGATCTACCTATCCTAGATCTACGCAGAAGATGGCTTCTTACTACTGTTGATTTTGAGGTTTGAAGAGCACGTGAGGAGGAACTTCCTAGGCAATTCTTAGGGAAAGAAGATCTCATCGTGAATAGCTTGGCGCCACCTACTGGTACAGACTGTGCAGTTCATTTCAAATTTAATCGAACATTTACACAATAATGCCTCCTCCCTCTGCCTACTTATGTATGACCTTATGGCTTTGTTAAGACTGGCAAAAGTTTGGGTTGTGTTTTTCAGGAGGGATTTCTTTATGTGCACGACCCTTCCTTTCACTGACATGGAATGTTGTATGCTTTTATTATTATTTTTAAAGACTTTATTTATCTTTAGATGGGAAGGAGAGAGGGAGAGAAATATCAATGTATGGTTGCCTCTTGTTCGTCCCTTGCTGGGAACTGGCCTGCAACCCAGGCACGTGCCCTGACTGGGAATCGAACCGCAGTTGTTTGGTTCACAGGCCCGTACTCAATCCACTGAGCTACACCAGCCAGGGCTAGTTGTATGCCTTTTGAGACCACTGCAAGTAGCTCCAATCCCAAGTTTTGGGTTTCCCTGATTAATCTTCTTTTCAAATGTTATCTGAACATAAACAGAGGCTCTGAGACTGACTCAGCACCCATGTGGCAGCTGGCAGGCACAAGGACTCGAACTTTATTATAGTAAACTTTATTATATTATAATGTCTCCCATCGCCACCATTGAAGTACAAGACCGAGTCCTCTGACGTGTACTGCAGACTTCCAGGTGCTGTTTTATATGTTGTGTTTTTATCTTCCACTTGTTGTTGCCTAAGGACTCTAGTTTTGGTGCTAGGCATTCTGGCTATATACAATATACCTCACGGACTACATATGTGATAACAAAGGATAAGTCAATGAAGGTATATAACAGGCTATGGAAATACACTTACATGCAGTGTTAAATGTGAAGGACTTGAAAGGAAAGAGTCAAAGCAATATTAACTAGAGATACCATTCTACTAGTTTTGGTCGGTAAAAACATTTTAAATAAATAATTTTAAAATAGGAAATAGACTCAACATAAACTTTGTTACTACTAATTAAAAACAGAGGCAGGTTCATATCTGGCCAAATCAAACAAGTTTGAAGCAAAAGTATTTGTTTGTGTATAATACCTAATGGTAGGAAACATCTCATATACACCTTCAACTCCACGATGGATGTCCTTTCAGTACAAAAGATGTCCCATTTCATATCATATGACACCACCTAACACCTATAGACCTAATCAGAAGTTCCTTATACTGCCACCCACTGGTTAAGGAAGGGTGATGTCAGCCTTATAGGCTCTCCACTGCTGCACAAAATCATCATGTACTTTCCCTTGGGGAAATAAAACCCCTATTTTGAGGCATGTTTTCTACTCTGCCAGAGGTTGATAACCCACTGTCTTGGAGCCAGATTCGGCATGCAGATAGCTGTTTTTATTTGACTGCCAGAATTAAAAAAAAAAACTAAACTATTTGCAAATATATAAAAATTGACATGTTAAAATGTCACACACAAAAAGTCCCCAAAAATAAAAAGAAACACAGATTTTTATATATATGAAAATACATGTACATACATATACAATCCTCACCTAAGGATATGTTTATTGATTTTAGAGAGAGACGAAGGGAGAGAGAAACCCCGATGAGAGAAACATCAATCAGTTGCCTCCTATTTGCACCATGACCAGGGACTGAACCTGCAACCTAGGTATGTGCCCTGCAACATTTTGATGTACAGGATGACACTCCAACCGAGTCACCTGGCCAGGAATATATGGATATATGTGTATGTATGTGTATACATGTATGTATATATATGTGTATATATGTGAAAACTTTTTTTAAGTATAACTGAGATGAAATAAACAGTTCTGTGTTGTTTTTCTCACTTAACATGCAAGCATTTTTGCCATTAGATTTTTTTTTTAAGAAAAAGAGCTTTCAATCTTTACATAATAATCCATCACACAGATGGCACAATAACTAAACATTCCCTTTACATTAACCATTCAGGCTATTTTTCATTAACATAAATAACACTGTCATAAACATCTTTGTTGGCATCTCTGATTAGGATAGATGATCATTCTATTACCATATACTAAGCACTCACATACATCATTTTATTTAATCCTCACAATAGCCCTCTGAGAAGGGTTCTATTAATTATTCCCATCTTACAGATGGGAAAGCAAAGGCTAAGTTACTTATCCAAAATCACACGGCCATTAAGCAGCAGTGCCAATATCCAAATTCAAGCCTACTGGATTATAAAATCTGTTCACTTAACTATTTTTAAGTCTCTCTCAATGCTGCCAAAGGGTTTTCCAGAAATGTCTTACAATTTTGTTCTGCCAACAGCAATAAGCCTCCCTAGCACTGAATATGTCCATTAATATAAATGAGCTCATCTAACAGGTAAAAAAAAAATTGCACCTCTTTGTTTCAATTTGCATTTGATTACTAAGTGCAACGGAATATTTACTCATATTCATTAGCTATTTAATTTTGGTCTTTTGTGATTTGTCCATCTGCCCCCCTGGTTCATTTTTCAATTAGCATCCTCTGGATTTTTCTTACTGCTTTACATATAAGCTCCTCATATCTTAAGCCAGCCATTGCCAGGCCAAGCAGCCTTTCTTAACACTCCTGCTTGTACATCATCTGTCATAATCATTACTGGACATCGGTGAGCCTACCGACACTTCCATTTTATCAGTATTCTGGCTGATTATCTCTCAAGTGTTTTCAGGAGATAATAATGGATAGGAAACTGACCCAACAGAGGGCATTTCCATGCTCTGTTTCCAATGAGCAGTAAGAAAAGCACAAGAAAGTACATTCTTTTGACCGAACCCACATGAACAAAAATGGAAGGCTCATCTCTCACCATTTCCCTTACTGAACTATATAGGTTCTAGTCAAGTATAGTGCCCCAAATTTGCCCTGTTCCTTCATTGCTCTGTGATACGGAACATTCTGTTCTCTCTGCTGAGAACACTCATTTCCTCATCTGTCTTTCTGGTTGTCCAGAAATCCCCTCCTCAATCTCCTCCCTCCAATTCTCTGTCCCTTCTCTCTGGCAAACTTACAACCATACTACTTGGGCTGCTGCTAGTTGCTGAAGAAAAACCCTAGAATCATGTGCACTTTCAATTGAGACCTCAGTATGCTAGTCAATTCTCCAAATGCCCTTAGCTCCCTCTTCTATTTTGCTTAATGAGTTATATGGGATCATCATTTCGCTGCCTAATTCCCTCAATGTCCTCCCATTTAGGATAAAGTAAAAACTCTTAAGTTTGGCATATGGCACACAGGCCCTCTATGAGATTTGACTCCTATGGATCTATCCACATACAACCAGTCATTCACCAACACGTACACTTAACTGCAACCCCAACAACTTATTTCATAAGCCGATAATGTAACTTCAGCCCTCTGTGCCTTTACATATTACTGTTTTCTCTGCCTAGCAAAATCCATTGATCCTTTAGAACACAGCTTAAGAAAACTCTTTTCTAGAAAGCTGCTTCTAATCCCACTCTGATTTAGACACCGTGTTTTTGTGTTTCTTTGGCACTCCACATGCATCTAGCAATAATATTTAAGTTCCAGAATTTTTCTTTTGTTTCCCTAGCTGAACTATATGACCAAGTAGGGGCAGAAACCCTACCTAATTTGATTTTGTATTTGTAGCATCAGTGCCAGCACATATTAGGTGCTCAATCAGTTATTCAATCAGTTCATATACTGAGCAAAAACCCCATGCTCTGAGGGAGCGCACCATGGCCTGTAAGTCACACATTTCCCTAAGCTCCACCTAAGGGCCTAGGACGTGGGTGAGTTTTCATATCTCATGGAAAACAGTGATAACTCAAAGTCCAAAGTAATATCCACTTGATTTTTATTCTCATCTCATTTTTCTGTGCTTCCCAAAGTTAAAAAAATAAATGCGCATTGCTTTTTCATCATTAAAAGTTACTAATAAACTTTGTAGAACACATACACTAAAATACATGCCTGCTTTTAAAAAGACAGAGTAAGACATCTGACTGATTCTGCTGACTATCACTGCTCACGGCTTCCTTATGCACTTAAATTTTAATAATGCTAACTAATGTCAGATGGCTAGATTAATGGAAAGAGAAAAAACAAGAAGATATACCCACCATTGTACTTAACGCTGTTGGCCAAGATAAGGTTGACGTCATCTAAAAAGCTCTCTCGACTCTGATACTTGTGCTTGGAGATATTCTGTGATGAAAAGAATTAGGAACTTAGATATACATACAAAGTTACTTGATTCCAAAAAGACATCTTAGATCAAATCGCTCACCTTACGTATAGTCTCTAAATCCATTGGACTGACAATCACTTTGTAATAATCTGGAACAAATTTCTTATTAACTGGGTGATGAAATGGCCAAGACTAATAAAAAGAAAGCAGGAGAAATTAAATAAAAACCGTTCTTTATACTAGAGATTCTGAACCTTCACTGGGTCACAGATATTCCTAAGACTCTGACAGAACTATAGACCCTTTTCCCACAAAGACACAATCACACGGAACTATGTAATTTAAGGGGTTTGTGTATCCCTTTAAGGGTTCCTATACCCTGATAGAGTAAGAACCCCTGCTCCATACTCATAATTAAAATTTCTTATTCATTAGTCCCATCCAGAAGTTTTATAGCATTACACATATGGAACATATGCCTACAACACAAAAGGAAACTTAGTTCCGAATTCCTAGGCAGGATCCTTGCAACAAAAATGGTACAAAGAATCAACACAGCAGCCCTGTCACAAAGTTGCAAAAGACAAAAAAATGAAACAAGACAACAAACACTGGTTAATTATCAAACTGTCATTTTTCAAAAAGCAACTCTAAACCCAAACCTTCCCAGTAGCTGGCATACTAATTTCTCTCCTGGGCTATTCAGGAGCATTCAAAGATTGGATGTAAACAGTTAAGAAGAAACAACCTCTCTATGCCCGCAGATTCCTGGCCTTTTTGATTTCAATGATAATGCACACATAGCCAAAAAATCAGTTTTTAAATTTGTATGCCAGTTTGAATTGACAAACACCACCTCGCAGAATCCCTGACATATGTAAGCATGCATACCCTACTGTTCTCTCGTTTCCCCGGTACTATCTTCACAATGTTTAGCACAGAAACCACTTACATCTGGAACTGCCATCATTTTCTGTGTGACAATATTGTCCAGGATAAAAGAAAATGCTACTTGGTCATCATCATCCAACAAAGGATTGATAGCTTTCTCTAAACGAGCCAATTTGTCTTCTTTCTGATGTAAAACAAAGCAAAAGACAGGTAGTGATTTCCCTGAGGTGTAATCATCACCCAAAATTAAGGATGATTTTAAGATTCAGTTGTCTACTGCCCTTGCCTCAAAAAAATCTAACTATGAATTGTCAATTAGTCAGTTTCAGGCAGCAAGTCCATATAAATGATATTCCAATAAAAGGACCAAAATGATGTAGCAACCACTCCTTTAGGTATTTTGTGTTCAGTTCTTACAGATCACCAAAAATATACATTCCTGGGCATCAAAACCTTAGCTTCCATAACAAAAACACCTTAACCAAGTTAGGTTTTAATAGCATGCCATTTTTACTATAAAACTATTGCTGAAAACATTACTGCTGATTAGTGACTCTTGTGTAAGGGAATCTAACCCAATAAATTCATTTCAGAATATATTAGGAAAAAGTTTATGTACCGGCTGGTCCACATACTCATCAACACTTAGTACTATCGACTTTTTAAATTTTTGCCTTTCTGGTAGTTATGTAGTGGTATCTAATCATGGTTTAAATTTGCACTTCCCCAGTGATCAATCAAGTAGAGAATTTTTCCATGTTTATTGGCTATTTGATTATCTTCTTTTATGAAGCGTCTGTTTCAATACTAACATCATTATCATTATCATCATTGCATTTCTGTAAGCTTGTAAGTACTATATTTGTTTTTTTGGTAAGAAGATAGAACGTAGATCAATAATCTTTCAAAAATTAAAATTCCTCCCTGCCAAATCAGTCTCTCAGCTCCAATGACTTCCTGGAAAATCACTTTCCTTGGCCCTTTCTAAAGAAGTATGTGAGCTCTAGATTTTAATCCTAGCTCTACTATTTTTTAGTCATGATGCCTAGGACAAGTCCTTTTCTTCTAAGAGCCTCAGTTTTTCCATCTACAAAAGGACTGAGCTACATAAATTCTCAGGTCCTTTCCAGAGTCTAACATACTAAAAATCCGCTACTCCCACATTTCTGCACTCTTCCCTCTGTTACACCCCCTACTTCCTCAACCCTGCTACCCACCACCTTCTAAGTCACTGCCTTTCTGTCATTTTAAAGTCTTACCTCTTTGAGTTTTTCATCACAGAGATCCAGCATGGACTGAGAGATCTGGGTCAATGAGTGCTTCGGCCCTAAATGATAGAGAAACAAGAAGAGATAGAACTGTTAAAAACAGGAGGCAAGAGCTGCCAACACTCCTCCAGATTTTTACCACATTTACTTAAGCACTGAGAATGTGGCAGGCACCAGCCTAGCCTCTGGGTTACACAGATGTACCAGTCTTATCTCTATTTTTAGTGCCTAACAAACAGTAGATACACACAAATGAATAAATTAATTTTAACTCTTCCTTATTTGTGTAGATCCACACATAGTAGTACTACAGTTGATACTGCTGCCTTTAATACCTTGAAAATGATACTATGGATGGGGAATGACAATTTGTTTAAGGATGGCTGAGGAGATCAATACATGATTTAAAATATCTTTCCATACTTAGTATACAGAATTTGTGACTGCAATTTTTGTTTGCAGAACTCATAGTGTGTAATGTCCTCCCAACAAATGGCTAATCAAAAGCTTTTCTCACAAAAGGATCTCTATCCCACCTGAGACTTTAGTTTCCCTGAAATCCGTTGTAAGAGTTTCAGAAAATCCTTGAACCGATTTCCTACACATTCCCTGCTTATGACTGCCCTAATTCAAGCTCACCGGGATACTTAACACATTTTAATCTACACAGTAATTCTGACTACTTTCTTAAAGTACTTCTTTGCTTATCTTCCTGTCTATTCTTTCATGGAAGTGCTCCCCAGAGCCTAAACCTCAGCTCTTTTCTCAACCCCTAATTAATTTAGCATCCAATTGTTTATTCATTCAACAAATGTTTAATGACATGTTCAATAATGAGAATAATGAGGAAATAAGACATAGTTCCTACCTTAGACAGTTCTTGATTTAGTCAAAGAGAATGACAAGGAAAAAAATCATTGTAAGACAGATTTTAAGTGCTTAAAGTTTCCATGGATGAAATATAAAATGTCTGTTAAGTACAGAGTAAACAATAAACAAGATCAGCCTCACGCCAGTAGTTGTTGAACTGGGTGAATAGGTCCACTGAGATTTATTACTGTCCTCTCCACTTCTGTATATGCCTAACAATTTCCAGAAGAAAGTTTTTAAAAACTGAGCATAAGTGTGAATAGAGTGACATACTGGTTGCTATAAAATATGGAGGGGTTGCATATCAAGCACATTGTAAGCTGTTTTACAATAATTAAATCTGTGTACTGAGGAGGAGTAGGGAAGGCTTGCTGTGACTGACATTTGAGCAGTGTCAGCAATGAAGAAAAGTCCATCCAGTAGAAAATAAGGTAGAATAATATTCCAGAGAGAGGAAAAAGTGTGCAAAGACACAGAAGTAAGCAAAATTCTTAGAAACATAATGTGGCACATTTCACAACAAGAAGCAAAAGTAGTTTGATACAACGGGAATGGAGGTATGTGTGGAGGAAAAATAGCAAACGTTACTTGGAAAGGTAGGAGGGGCCAAATTACAAAGGTCTCATAGACGATTGAAAGTCACTGAAGATTTAAACTGGAGGATATTTTTTCAAATCTATGTTTTAGAAAAAATACCCTGTCGACAGTGTGAAGAATTAAGGTAACAGCAAAGGAAAAGTTTAGAAGTTGTTACAAGAGGTCAAACAAGAGATGAGAAGGGCTTCAACTAAGACAGTAGCAATGAAGTCTGAAAGGCAGGAATATGTTCCAGCAAAACTTAGAAGGCATAATTTATGGGACTTAGTGGATCTCTGAGAGTGGAATAGAGAGGATGGAACCAAAGATGACTTAACATTTCTAGGTTGTACAACTAGATCAACGGTAATATTATCAACCTGAATAAGGCAACCAGATAGCTTCCAGTAGGGCACTAAAAAATGGATATGTTTGGCAGGCAGTTGGAAACATGAGTATGGAGTTGACAAGAGAGGTATGGGCTGGAGATAGGGATAACAGTGGATACATGGTAGCTTCTTCAGTCATGAGAACGAAAAGCGTAGGAAGGAATTAGATAAAGTACTCCTGCAATAAGGGAGAAAAAAGAGTATCAAAGAATGGCCCTGGCTGGTATGGCTCAGTGGATTGAGCGCCTGCCTGCAAACCAAAGGGGCACCGGTTCGATTCCCAGTCAGCACATGTGAGCCAGGTCCCCGCTAGGGGGTACGTGAGAGGCAACCACACATTGATGTTTCTCTCCCTCTCTATCTCCCTCCCTTCCCCTCTCTAAAAATAAAATAAGTAAAATCTTTTTTTAAAAAAAGAGTTTGGACTTCCGGCCAAGATGGAGATGTAGGTACACACATTGTGACTCCTCCCACAACCAAAATAAGGACAACAAAAATTTAGAAACAAAAGAACAACCAGTACCGACAGAAAACTGAACTGTATGGAAGCCCAACAACCAAGGAGTTAAAATAGACACGTTCATCCAGACCGGTAGGAGGGGGGAGTCAGGCAGCCGGGGGGAGAGAGGTTGCGGCAAAAAAAGCAGTGGCTGGTGGACCCAGGCACAGGGTGGCAGCGGGCGAACCCAATGAGGTGGCAGATTGTAGAGGGGCACGGTACACAAGGAGGCTTGTGGAACCGGGCGGACCCATATTTGTGTGCAGATAAACCAGGCAAAACTGGGGAGCAAGACAGACCACGCAACCCAGGGTTCCAGAGCCGGGAAATAACGCCTCAAAACACCGATTAAAAACACCTGTGGGGGTTGAGGTGCCAGAAGAGACTCCCAGCCTCACAGGAGATGTCACTGGAGAGACCCACAGGGTCCTAGAATGTACACAAACCCACCCACACAGAAATTTGCACCAGAAGGGCCCAGTTTGTTTGGGGGAAGTGGCAGAAGGGACTGAAATCCAGCAGAAAGCAGAGCGAGTGCCATTATTCTCTCTCTGACCCCTGCCCCACCTACATCGTCATAACCCAGCAACTAGGTTGCCCTGCCCTGGCGAACACCCAAGGCTCCACCCCTCACTAGGTAACAGGCGCATCAAGACAAAAAAAAAAAAAAGGCCCAAACAAAAGAACAGATCAAAGCTCCAGAGCCAATACATCTAAGTGACCAAGAGATAGCCAACCTATCAGATGCACAGTTCAAAGCACTGGTGATCAGGATGCTCACAGAATTAGGTGAATTTGGTCACAAATTAGATGAAAAAATGAAGGCTACACTAAGTGAAATGAAGGAAAATGTACAGGAAACCAATAGCAATAGGAAGGAAACTGGGACTCAAATCAATGGATTGGACCAGAAGGAAAAAAGAAACAACCAAACAAAAAAATTAAGAAACAAGAATTCAAAAAAATGAGGAGAGGCTTAGGAACCTCCAGGACATTTTTAAATGTTCCAACATCTGAATTATAGGGGTACCAGAATACCAGAAGGGGAAGAGGAAGAGCAACAAGTAGAAAAGTTATTTGAACAAATAATAAAGGAGAACTTGCCCAATCTGGCAAAGGAAATAGACTTCCAGGAACTCCAGGAAGCTCAGAGAGTCCCAAAGAAGGTGAATCCAAGGAGGAACACACCAAGGCACATCATAGTTACATTAGCCAAGATTAAAAGGAAGGAGAGAATTCTAGAAGCAGCAAGAGATAAGGAGACAGTCACATACAAAGGAGTTCCCATCAGACTGTCAGCTAATTTCTCAAAAGAGACCTTACAGGCAAGAAGGGGCTACAAAGAAGTATTCAAAGTCATGAAGGCAAGGACCTACATCCAAGACTGCTCTATCCAGCAAAGCTTTCATTTAGAATAGAAGGGCAGATACAGTGCTTCTCAGATCAGGTCAAGTTCAAGGATTTCATCATCACCAAGCCATTATTATATGAAATGTTAAAGGGACTTACTTAAGAAAAAGATAAAAAACATGTACAGTAAAATGACAGCAGACTCACAATTATTAACAACCATACCTAAAACAAAAACAAAAGTAAACTAAGCAAACAAGAAGAACGGGGACAGAACCACAGAACCACAGAACCATGCTAACATGGAGGGTTAGCAACAGGGGAGAGGGAGGAGGAGAAAGGGGGAAAAGGTACAGAGAATAAGTAGCATAGATGGTAGGTAGAAAACAGACAGGGGGAGGGCAAGAATAGTATGGGAAATGTGGAAGCTAAAGAACTTATAAGTATGACACATGGACATGAACTAAAGGGGGGGAATGTGGGTGGGAGAGGGTATGCAGTGTGGAGGGGAGTGAAGGGGAAAATGGGACAACTGTAATAGCATAATCAATAAAATATATTTAAAAAGAAAAGATTTTCACCTTTTGAACCCAAAATAATCTTTTAAAAAGTTTGATCAAAGAAGGAAAAAGCACTCAATAGTGCCAAATAAAGCAAAGTTCAAGAAAGAAATTTCCAAGCATATGCAAAGACACGTAACAACAAAGACAAACACTATATGACCTCACTCATATTTGGAACCTAAAAACAACAACCCCAACTCATGAAAAAAGAAATCAGATTTGTGTTTACCAGAGGTAGAGGGTGGGGGGGACGGAGAATTAGAGTACGGTAGTCAAAAGGTAGAAACTTCCATTTATAAGATAAATAAGCACTAGGAATGTAATGTAAAAACATGTTAACTACAGTTAACGCTGCTGTATGATATGCATGTAAGTCTGTGAAAAAGTCGTAACTTTTACATTTCTAATTTTCTACTAACAGCTCCACCTAAAGGAACCACAGATATCTGCAACTCTGTATTTTCAAAATCAACTCTTTCCTTCTCATTTCCCTTCCAATCTGATTTTTAAGTATTTATCCTTGCAACTTGAATGACAGTTGGGCCTGACAAATTTATTCTTTGCTTGTATGTATCCGGCACTCTGCTAGGCCATGGAAATACAGAGATGAGTAAGACAGTCTCTAGTAAGTCACAAAGTGGTCAAGCAGTCAGACATATAAATGCTTACATATAACAATAAAAGCTGTATCAGGTGATTTAGTTTAATTGTGCTAGAAGGTACACAGAATATCAAAAATGATTATTTTGGGCAACCTGAATAAGTCTTCATGAAGAGATGATATGAATTGGTCTGGAAATATGAATGGAAATTAGCCACCGACAGGGAAGAAAGAGCACTCCAGATAGAGGGCAAAGACTGTGCAAAGGTATGAAAAAATAGCATAGGATGTTTAGTGAAATGTACTGTTGAGCATAGCAGGAGTCTACAGTAGGAAAAGGAGCCAGTCTTTGGAGAGGACACTAGAATAAATGGGTCAGGCCTGCTTGTGAAAGGTCTTATAATCCGGGTACTACTATTGCCCCACGTTTACAGATAAGAAAACTGAGGAAACTATGAGCAGTTAAATAATTTGTCTAAAGTAACACAAGCAGTAAGAGGCAGAGCCATGACTCATAGTGTATCTGTACTCTTTTTTTTAAAGATTTTTTTAAATTTATTTATCTTTAGAGGGGAAGGGAAAGAGAGAGGGTGAGAAATATCAATGTATGGTTGCTTGGTTGCCTCTCGTGTGTCCCCTGCTAGGAACTGGAACTGGCCTGCAACCCAGGCATGTGCCCTGACTGGGAATCGAACCACGGTTGTTTGGTCTCACAGGTCCAAACTCAATCCACTGAGCTACACCAGCCAGGGCTGTATCTGTACTCTTTTATTTAAAAAAAAAAAATATTTTAGGACTTCCGGCCAAGATGGAGGCGTAGGTGGAAGCACTGTGCCTCCTCTCACAACCAAGATTAAGGACAACAAATATTTATAAACAATAACACAGCCAGAACACAGAAAATTGAAATTTCGGAAGTCCTCGGACATTCAACCCAACCGGTAAGAGGGGCGGAGTCCGCAGGCGGCGGAGAGAGAAAGCAGCAGAAAAAA
>PVKM010004184.1:0-53393 GCA_004027735.1 Carollia perspicillata
AATCCCCTTTCTTGGTGCCCCCCTCTTGGTTGCACCCTGTATCATTAATACATGAATTGCTTTATATAGCTTATTCTTTGTCTCATAATCCTCTTTTCACACAATAAGAGGGAGCACAGCCATTTCCTTGCTTTTTAGCAACCACCAGGAGAGCTCCCTCATGAGGCTGACAAAGTAGGTACAAGCTGGAGACCAAGAGTAGTAGGGTCAGTTTTATCCTCAGTGAACTGGTACCGAATGGGGAATGGTGTGCCTTAGGCACTCTGCTGTCCAGGAAGAAACCTAAATGACAAATCCCATAGTCTAATCCCTAGGTTCATTAACTGAAGGCAATGCCAGTTGCGGTGTTAATGAGGTAAATTAAAAAATTAGTCATGGCTAATATGGCTCAGTGGATTGAAGGCAGGCCTAAGAACTGAAAGATCATTGGTTTGATTCCCAGTCAGGACACATGCCTGGGTTGCAGTCCAGGTCCCCAGTTGGGAGCATGCGAGAAGCAACCAACAATGTATCTCTCACACATCATTTCTCTCTCTTTCTTTCTCCCTTCCTTCCCCTCTCTCTAAAAATAAATAATATCTTTAAAAAATAAATAAAAATTATATAATTCCTACTGACATTGTATGTCCTCTTTGAGTTGATAGATACCTTGTTCTCTCTAGCCATTTTAAAAATATAAACAACTTCAATAAGGAAGGTCATTCTCTCTTTGGTCTTGTATAATCTTGATTATTGCCATCCAAAAATATAACTTTCCAAATAGCCCTTGAAAAAATATCTTTCTTTTTCGTAAGGACACAAAATGGCATATTTCAAGATTTTTTAAACCTTTTGAGTAGCTCCTATTGTTTCCAGTCACTAAATTCCTGACAAGTTTTTATTGTAAAATTAAAGAAAATCATGGGTTGTCTTATGAAAATTGGTTGGTGGAGAAAGTAATAATGTTATTTCAATTATATCATCAACTAAACATTGATGTTCTATTTAAATGCAATTGTAAGAAACAAAAAAAATGCCATTATATTTTATTTATAATTTATTATAAATGTAGAAAATAATGTTTTAATTTTATGGGATCTCATAGATAATTAATCTTCTTTAGTTTATTTCTGAAATTTAAGCACATTTTATTCTGAAATGTATTCTTTTAGCTTTTTAAAAAATTTTGAACTAGATAACACTGAAAATTAGTACATATTTCAAAAGATCACATTGCCAATGAATACTGATTTTAACAATGCTTGATCTTTGACATTTTTAAAGACTGTTTTGAATATTTTGAAAATATTTTGAAAAACCTTTATTTTTTATCTTGTTTAGATAAATTATACAATAACTTTATGGAAATATTAAAAATTGTCTTGATGGTGTGGCTCAGTGGATTGAGTGTCAGCCTATGAATAAAAGGGTCACTGGTTCAATTCCCAGTCAGGGCACATGCCTGGGTTGAGGGCCAGGTCCCTGGAAGGGGGTGCACAACAGGCAACCACACATTGATGTTTCTATCCCTCTTTTTCTCCTTTCCTTCCCCTCTCTAAAATTAAATAAATAAAATCTTTAAAAAATATTAAAATTTTTCACATGAAAAATATTTCATTTATCCTCCACAGAATTCTCTGATATATGAATTAATATATGTATCATCATATCAAATAAAAAATGCTGAGATTTATATAGATTTGCTGACTGGATTATGTTACATTTAAAAACTTAATAAAGAATTTATCAGTCAGAGAAAGACAAATACTGTATGACTTCACTCATCTGGCATCTAATGAACAAACTGAACTAACCAGCAAAATAGAGACAGACTGGTAGACAGAGAGCAGGATGACAGCTAAGGGCTAGGGGGAGGGTAGGGGATGGAGGGATTGAACAAAAAGGAATAAAGACTCATGGACATGGGCAACAGTGTAGGAATTGTGGGGGGAGGGTGGTATAAGGGGGCCAAATGGTAATGAAAAATGAACAATAAAAAATCACCTCTTCAAAAAAATTTAAAAAATAAAAACTTAATAAAGAAGTGATCTAACTCAGATAAATTGTTGAGTGTAACTCTTTTATTTAAAGATTTTATTTATTTTAAAACAGAGGGGAGGAAAGGAGACAAAGAGAAAGAGAAGTAGCGACTCATGGTTGCATTTGTGAGGTCCCTACTGGGGACCTGGCTGGCAACCCAGGTACATGACCTGATTGGGAATCAAACTGGAGACCCTTTGGGTTGTAGGCCAGCACTCAATCCCTGAGCCACACCAGTCAGGGCTTGAGTTTAACTCTTTAAAGGCTTTCCTCTTTTAATATGTGCATGAATGTTTGAAGGTCCTTTCCATTATGCAATCCTCCTGAAGGAAAATGTTCTTATACAATTCATTACTTTATTCTTATTGGACCCAGGATAGTACCTTTCACACACTAGATCTTCAAACATAATTTCAGATGAAATATATACATATTACATGTAACTTATATTTGCATACAATTTACATTATATTTATACTTATAATTTATATGTATATTACATATAAATGTACATATATATAAAGTTATGTGCCTGATAAACTTTATATAGCACAAAATCTTACACTGGCTAATTGGGTCAAAGAAAAAATAGAAATCTAAAAACATATTAATTAGTCATGGGGGTTTCACAAATGCTAAATGTTCATTGAATTAAAGAAATAAAGTTAATGAAAGTTAATGAATGTCAGTACTATAGATCTCAATCTTCAATGACAATAAAAAAAGAATATTTATTTAACAACTAAAGATGATACTAGTTAATGGATAATAAAAAATAAAGACAATATTTTTAAAAGGCTGAATTTGTTAAAAATATACTACATAGAGCTAAAATTCAAATTATAGCCAAACTCTTAGATTTCCTACATGAATGTTAAGGTAAGCATATTTTACAAAAGCTTTTCAATTATCTGCTACTTTGGATTATTTCCTTTCCTAGACCATCAATGTCATAAACATTTGAAAGTAACATGCATCATCATTACAATCAGAAATAAAATGTATATGTAGTTAACAAATCTAAGTTCCATGCAACTACATCATGAAGGCACTTGCTAGATGGCCAGTTTCCTGTGATTCAATTCTCTTTGCAGTGCATTTTGAAAACAAATATTTCTTCCAGGTAAGATGCCCTAAGAAGTAAATTTTGATATTGTTGCAAAGAGAATAACTAATAAATTCTCTAAGCACAACCACTTTATAAGACTACTCTAAATGCAAAATTAGTGTGTCAAGGTAATTTCCCTACCTCGCCTCTGGCTAATTCTTTAAAGAAGTTAAACTAAACAAATTAAGCTTTGTACTAATCTGCCTAATACAATAACATATAATTTGAACATTTTGAATTTCTGCTGATCATGAGAAAATATATTCATACAACTGCTGCAGTACAAACTTACCACAAAAGCTTTTTTACCATAGTGTTTAATTGAATTACAATATGCAATTACAATTGGTAGTGCATGAATATAAATTTTCACCTTAGATATTGATTAATTGTTCACTTTGCCACTTGTGCATTTGTTTCTCTGGAATCTGATTAGTCGAATGCTGGGGGACATGCATTTTGAATCTGGCCTGATAGATTAGAATACTGTACCTGTAGATGTAACACACTTCTTGGTATTTTTGTGGTTGCTTCAGAATGAATCAATTTTCCAGATTTTTGAAAAAATATTTTGATACTAACTTAAAACTCTATTTAAAAAATCAATTTATGATATACTATAATAAAATTACAATAAATAAAATGCACACTTACATCAGTTATGTTCTTTTATACACTGAAATTTCTCTACATGTTTGTTATTGGGTTAAGGGAAACATTTGAAAATAAGTATCTTGTATTATATGTAAAAATCTCCTTTGGGATGCAACTGTGGTAGGCTGAATTTTGACCTCCATCAACTACTTGTTGGTGTTATTCCCAAGGTAATGTTTTATGTTATCTGTGAAAAGGGACTTTGCAGGTGCAAGTATACTAACCAGTTAATCTTAAAATAAGAATATTATCCGGGATCATCTGTGTGGTTAATTACACGAGTCTTTAATAGTGGAAGAGGGAGGCAGAGAAGGAAGCCAGAGAAAAAGAGGTGTTAGCCAGGGTGAAGTTATTGAAATTTAAAACATGAGAAAGATGAAAAATATGCCTTTTTTCTGTATTGAAGATAGAGACTGGCCACATTAAAAAAAATGTAGGCAGTCCGGGCAGAATGGCCCCTGACTGATAGTAGCAAAGAAACAGGGACCTGACCTGAGTCCTACAACTTCAAGGAACTGAATTTAGCCTACAATCAGAATAAGAATGAAAGTTGGTTGTTCCCTAGATCATGCTGATAAGAATCCAGCAGTTCTGACACCTGACTGTGAGAACCTAGCAGAGAATCCAGCCATCACGCCAGACTTCAGACCTACAGAGCTGTGAGGCGATAAATGTGTTTTAAGCTGCTAAATTTAATTTTTACATAGCATGAGAAAACTAATATGGTAACTCAAGTCAATAAAGTTCTCATCTGTACAAGTTCTTTCTATAGAAGTAAACTGATTAAATACTACGCTATATTTTTTAAAAAAATTATTGTAACAGATTTAGAGATATTCCATGATTCTGATATACTCTGATGACTTTAGGTCCCCAAAGTATTTGCAGAATAATTTACATCAATAATTCAATAATTCAACTAATACAAAAGAGTGCACAACGATCATCTTTAAAATATAAACTCTATGGCTGCAAAAGTTGCAATAAAAACAATATTGTTGTATTGCAAAGCAGCCATTCAAAAAAGTCTCCTCTGGCTCAAACACTTAGGTACATAAAGAATGTAAACACAATATATTGAAATTGGTAGAGGTGACTATATCAAATTATTCTTCTCTATATGACACAAATGAAGATAAATATAAAAATACAAAAATATTGATGCAAAACAATAAAAGGAAAATTTACACATTTTTCTCAGAAGTAATCAATGAAGAATGAGATCATTAGGAAGAGTTTGAGCAAAGAATTGTAAATTAGCTTACAAATACTCCAAATACTTTAGGGTGAGAATTATTAACAGGAAATATCCATTATTCTTACTCAATAATATAGAAATATAAATAATATTTAATTTTAATTATTTTAATTTCATTTATTTGGATTTTTAAACAACTCTTATTTTAATATATAACTTGTAAATTATACTATTTAATATATGTAATGAATTAATATCTAATTCAATGATTTATATTTGTTTGAGATGCATAGTTTGGTTCCACTTATTTATTACAACTGATGTATTAAAAATTTATGAAATATGAACACTTTAAAAAATAAAATACTGCTGTTGATATAAACCCTGTCATTCAGTTTTGGTTCTGTCCCACTACAGTTCATTGAAATCTGAATGAAAGTCTTCACAAACCAGGCAGGTAACAGACATAAAACATATTGGAGACATATGCTCTATACAAAGCATATGTTTAAATAATTTAGTAACAATAATCTAAAGAGACAAAACACATCTTCATGCCAAATTCATTACTTAAACACATAAGGCACAAAGCTCAGATTTTACCTCCTGTTGGAAGCGACCTATGTATATGCTCCCCAGCTAGATTGTAGCATTGCAAAGCACATAGAGTTTGGACGGCTAAGCCTTTCTTCCTTCCAAGACCACCCTAAAGCATATAATAAATAACTAGACTATAAAAAGAAGAAATTCATATTACATTGAAAAGGTAATTCAAGTGTTTTATTAGGAATGAAATGAGTATTTTAAGATATTTATGAGAAAATGTCTGAGTGGTTACAGTAATGTCACAAAGCATTAATATCAAACAAGAGCACTCTATAATCATATGTGAACACAGATAGGTAATGAACATTGTCCATAACACAAAAATAACTAGCATCCTCCACGCAGGCTAATGTGAATCACTGCTGCTTTTTTACTATTTACAGATTTAGTCTTGATGAATCTACAAATAGAGTAGAAAATGCATTATTCTAGCTTACAAATATTGAGATAACTTTTGTTGGTACTCCAATTTTTGATATTGGGAATCCTTCTTGGTAACATTCAAGATGGCCAGTCATGAAAACATCCCTGCTTCTTAACTCAGACCAAAGACCGCTTCTGTAAAATTTTTCCCAGATTATCTAACACAAGCCCCAATCCTCTAAAAAGTCTTTCTAACATTGTTACCTGCCAACCTGGCCTACAGTTAGTTGTCCATGGTGGGGCACTTCAGTGAGCTGCGGTGAGCAACGAAGGATGCTTCTTCAAGCACAGAGGTGTTTCTGGCTGTGTTTGGTGAAAGGGCAGTGGGAGATGAGTTGGAAGTTTAGATAGTAAATTATTAGGAATTTTATTTCTGAGACATTTGGGTATATCATAACTAGAGACTTCCTGGAGTTATATATCCTAAAATTAAAATGATTCAATTAAATAAATGATTTGAATTAAATAAACAATTCAAAATAAAATTAAAAATGGAGAAAGGGCTATATGATAAGACATAATGCAATATGTTAAAGTATAATCGGTGCATATAATAGCAAACTGCAACACATATAAATAATCTAATATGTAGCTTATTTTAGATTTAATTCATTGTAATAATATCACAAAAATGTGTCTATTATTAGAAAAATTCCATTATACCATGAGGTACTTCTGCTTGATAGAATTAGAACCTTACTAAAAAAATGTTCCTAGAACTCTTTCTTTCTTCTTTTGTCTTATTTTGCCAGTTATCGATTTTAGTGTGAAAATTAATTTGGAAGAAAGCATCAATTATAAACTACATAAAATGCCACTTAAACTGTATATTCAAATGGCAACTAAAAAACATCTAGCAATGACATCTAATTATTAAAACAAAACAGAAAGCTTAAATAAACATCAAATTCAACAGTAGAAACAATTTGAAATTTCAATTTGTTTCTGGCATAAAATACTGTAGGGAATTTTCTCAGCTTCTTCAGGTAAGTGTACAGTAATTTGGACTTACCTCCATCTTATGAATGAGGTGAATGTTAAGTGGAAAACATTCAAAATCAGAAAAGAACAATATTTTTGTCTTTAATTGTGTCTTCAAGATGTTAACATAGCAGGAAAAAATTCTAGTTAAAAAATTAATGTCATATGAATAAACTATCTTGAATTAAGAACAAATACTAAAATAAGCAGTTCTGCATAAAAATTTGAGCTTCGCCAGAGGAAAAATACCCAAGGTTTTTTGTGTGTGTGAAAATAAAGGCATCATATTAAGTAAACTATATCATTTGCAACACTGTAAATATGGCTGCATTTCATGTGCTATGAAATTAATTGTTATAAAATTTAATATTTATTCTTACATATTTTAATAACTAGGCTGAGGTATTTTATCACCTTGAAAACTATTGTTTCTTTTGGTATAATTACCTAAAAATCCATTTTCTTACTAGAATGTATTATCCATGTTGAAGTTTAATTTTACATTGTGAAATTTAATATTTATTTGGAAGTGCATTTTGTTAACTGAGATGGAACTTTCTTATTACCTTGGAAAGGACTGTTTCTTTATTAAGCATCATTACATACAATGAGTTTTATCATGGGAAAACATCTATCTTAGTAAGTTTAAATTTGCAATACATGTAGAACATGCATTCTCCTAGCTTACGAATAGTGAGATAGCTTTTGCTGGTACTCCCATTTTTGATATCAGAAGCTACTTAACATAGGAGTGATTAATGGACACTTGGATATGTTCTACATTCCAGTTCTCTTTAAGTGTCCCAATGGGGAAATAACTTACTACCTCCTAAATTCCCTTTAAAAGCAAAAACAGGCACAAGCTAAAACCCTTTCTATCAGACTTTCCCTTTTCTGGGTTTCAAAATATAAACTATTGATTAAAAAGAGCTTTCTGTGATATTTAATTATTTAAAATATTTTTCCTCTGGGTTCTTCAATTATTTGCTTGTGATAATATATGAAATAAAATAAAAAGTTGAACAAATTAGAAAGAGTTATAATTTCTAAGTCTTATTTTATTGGGAAACACCAGCTACATCTTTTGCCATGGAAGGGTGGGTAAATATAAGACTCTAAAACTATATGTATCAAAACATGAAATCAAGGTTACCCGAGAGAAAATTAATGCCCTGAAAAAGTGTTCAATATAAAAACAGATCCTTTTAGAAAACTTTTTGAGTCCTGTCCACTCTGGCTCAGTTGGTTAGGTGTCCTCTCACAATGAAAATTCATGAGTTTGGTTCCCAGTGAGGGCACATGCCTGAACTGTGGGTTCTGTCCCCAGATGGGCACATGTGTGAGGAAACCAATCAATGTTTCTCTCCTCTCTTTCTCCCTCCCTTCCTCTCTCTCTAAAGCAAACAAACAGGAAAAAAAAAAAAACAAACAAAAAGTTTTTGAATATATTGATAATAGGAAAGGGCATGGTCTCACTGAAATAGAGGACCAAAGTCTCATCTAAGAGAAATAAATTAACAAAAGAAATGGGACAGGTGATATTAAAATATAATTTGGGATTAAAATAGAGCTTGATGCAACATAAGAACTATAGAATGTAGAAGAAAAAGACAGAATTAAAATTTAAAAAATAAAGATTAAAAAAATAATGAGTCAAAAGTATAGAAACTATACTGATTGGAATAACAATGCTCTTCAAAATCATAATACAAAAAAAAATTCTGACAAAAAAAATAAAATGGAAGATTTTAAAGGTATATTGTGTTCTCAGCTAAACAATTTAAGAACAAAACATTCAGCAATCAGTTGAACAGTTAAACATAAAGATAAATGTAGAAACTATGTTTTAAAAATCAAAACATAAAATTTAAGATGTCAAAAATAATTTTGACATGAGGTTATTAAAACAGTGGTGTGACTCCCCACCTCCAGGTTATTTATTATTGGGTGAGGGAGGGGAAAACTCTTAGGGTATGGTGTGATCACAATAAATGCACCACCTACACAGGAAGATAATTGTGACTTAAAAGATTGGGAAATATAGGTTGAATCATGTCTTTTGTAAAATTTCAAGATAATTACTCTCAGGAATATTGAAATATTTTACCTTTAAACTATTGAATTCATTTAAAAAACAAAAACATTATATGGAAAATGAAAGAATAAAAATATAAAACCAAATAATGCCAGCAAAAGTAAGTTTGCAAATTTACCAAAATATCTGAAACTCCCATCTGAAAATAAAAAGACATTTAAATGAGCTTTAAAGGGAGTTAAGCACAAATAAAATAGTAGGTTTACTTTGTTTATTAGCCTAATCAGAGGTTTACCAAAAATGTTTGACAAGTTGAAGTCAGTTCATAACCTAAACTGGAAAATTTTTAATTATGTAATAAATAAAATGTTCAAAAACTTATAGAATCATAATGGTAGTAAACTGTAATGTATTACTCATCACACCAACAATGTAATAAAATTATTATATAATTAAAGAAAACATTAAGTATTCAATAACTTATTAAAAACTGAGTAGAGATAACTTGAATAATGAAACAATTTGTGTGTACATGTATGTGTGTATGAGTGGTTCTAATCCCCATACGAAATGGACCTTCTTTTCAAGTATCTGTGGAATACAATTAATCAAATACCTCTCCCCACCAAATATACACTAATATTTGCCAAGCCAGGAATTGTAAAAGTTTTAGTACTAACAAACGATATATACTTCAATAACCAAAGGCATCAACAAAATGTCACCTCTCCCTAACTAATTGGAAACTCCTAAAAAAAACGATAACAGTATTACTAAAGAAAGCGGAAGTGACTTGAACCAGAACTGTGTAAGAATGAGTAATGTACACTTATGCTAAGAGATACTACATAACAATTCACAACCAGTTTGTAAAAAAAGCATTGCCTGTTATTGGAGAGTTTCCTACTGTTATATTATGTGATGATGCAATTTTTGTATACAACATGATTTCAACTTTACAAAAGTTGAAAATGTATATACAGCAAAATAGTAAGATAGTATATAGTATACATTGTGTACTATACATAGTATAGCAAAATAGTAAAAGTAATATTTTGCCATATATGTAGTTGTAATTTTGTGGTGATTTTATGAATGCATTCAAAAAATAAAATTTGAATTTTTAAAAAGTTCCAGACTAAACTATTGCTCTTGATCAAAAAGTGTGTTTTAAAACAAACCAACCATAAGAGATATGGAAAGAATGTACACTTGTAAGAAACAGAATATCTTAGCAATATACATATACATTAATCTACTAAATATGTGATATGGACTACTTAGTGATATACACTAATCTTCCAAGTGCGGAATTATGTAGGTGAGCAGCATAGGTGGATAAGTTACAATGGGGTGATTGTAATTTCCCAAGGGTAATCAGATTCATGGGCCTCATCCAGTCATGGTCATGAGTTCTCATGATCTTTCTGACTTTAGCAATCAGACTCTAACCTTCCTTCTGTTTGGTGCATCTGTTCGTCCCTTCTCCTTTCTCTCCATTTTTAGATATTTGAATTAACCATTGAAATAGTCTGTTCAATACCTAATACTTTTTCTCCTCACTTAATGCTATAGTTCCCTATTATTAGAATCAACTATTCCATGATTTAAGTTAATCTTGAAATAAAAGCTAACAAAGATGGACATAAGTTGTTCTTATGCAATAATTATGTCAGAAAATGTTTGAGTAACAGCCATAAAAACATAAGCATCAAAAATTTACAACCTAATACTTCAAACTGAGAGAAAAACAAATTATTCATGTATAACTGCTCTTTGTCACTGCTAAACTTTAAGGAATATTTGCACTACTTTCCAAAGAGAAAAAAGCTTAACATATATAATCAGTAGACTGACTAATTTAAAATCCCATGTCACATTATACATGTGTTTCAGATTTTTTACATATTGCAAAGTACTACATTAGCTATAGTGGCCACTCTGGGAAACACTGAAGTTGAACAAGGATGTTCACATTTCAGTCACCTTAAAAAGGAAAGAGAATGTAATTTCTTGAGCCCATCAGGAAACATTTTTTTAGTGGTATGTAGAGTTCTTCAGATGAAATTATAACTAAAAAATTTCTTTCTGCCCTGGCCAGTGTGGCTCAGTTGGTAAGAGCATCATCCCACAGACCATAAGGTCATGGGTTCAATTCCTGGTCAGGGCACATACCCAGGTTTCCGGTTCAATTGGGGTACTTTCAGAAAGGCAGCTAATCTGTTTCTCACTTTGAATTGTCTCTCTTCTCTCTCTCTCTTTCTCAGCAATGAAGAAAGTCCTCTGGTGAGGATAAAAATAAATTTTCTTCACTAAGATGTAATTTGACAGTCTTAAGCAACAACAAATTAATTTCCATAGTACATCTCCCTCCTTCTTGTTCTTCAACTGCTCCCCTATATGCTGCTATACACAAAGTCATTATTCTTCTGATCGCTCTTCTTCTAGTTTCATCCATTCCTCCCTCCTCTTCTCCAGTCTGTAACCTTACATTTTCCCTGTGACTCTGAAACCCCAAGAATACAATTGCTTTTAAAGATTCATCCCTCCTATGAGCCAGGTATTTAGTTAACTGTGGGATTTAAACATTGGGCCCAAAGTGGATTAACAACTATAACTAAGAATTTCTCAAAACCCAGAAAAGATCAGTAACTGTTAGAACAAGAATAGACAGAGCACGGTAGAAAGTATGTTATAGCTGTTCATATGGAAAATAATACAATAATTAATTAATAACACAAGGATGAAATTTTTATACTCACAACTGTCAACCTGCATTTGCCCACACTGTATAATTCCTTTGGACGCATACAAGCCAGTTACCTGACCTATAGCAAATCATGTATATTGTGAGGACCCTCAGATGTTAAATGCTGTATTTCATAAAGTACATTGGGCTGACACTATACCTGCCACCCTGAGGGTTAGAAATAGCACTTTTATTGCTATTTATTTCATTGGCTGGATGCATCATAGTTTATTTATCAACTCAATTATTGAAAAAAATCTTGATAGCTTCCAAGTTTTGACCACTGTAAATAAGTTTACTATAAACATTCATGTGAAGGCTTTTGTGTGGTTATAAATTTTTAATGCCTTTGTGTAAATATCAAGGAGAGAGGTCATTGGATCTCAGGGTAAGAGTATGCTTAATTTTGTAAGAAATTGCTAATTGTCTTTCAAAGTAGCTTATCATTTTGCATTCCTACCATCAATTCATAAGAGTTCCTATTGGGTCACATTCTTGCCATCATTTGGTGTCGTTCCAGATTTCAGACACTCTAATAGATGAGTAATAAATAGTATTTCGTCACATTTTGCAGTTCCCTGATGACATACAATGTAGAACATCTTTCCATGTATTTATTTGTACTCTGTATATCTTCTTTGGTAGGGCCCCTGTTAAGGTTTTTGGCCCATTTTTAATTGAATTGTTTGTTTTCTTATTGATAAGTTCTTTTTTTCACTATATTGTTTTCCCACTCTATTGCCTGCCTTTGAGTGCTTGTTACAAATAAAAGTAATGGCATCTGAACCAATAGCTATAGCAAAAGCTGAGGCAATAGCATGTATTTGTTGTTTGGGTAGTTTTTGTTTATAGCCCAAACAGCTTTTATTATCAGAGTAAAATGTATGTATTCAAGTATTCATAAAATTTATATATATATATATATATATATATTTATAAAATTTTACTTTATATCAATTATATACATAATTTCACTTTACTTTATAGACTGTTAAATAAGACCGCATTACTGCAGTTTGCATTTGCAGTCAAGTGAAATGACTTCAGTTTTCATTGTGATGACTCACACCATTATGAGGAAACACAAAAGAACGTAGTAGAAGAGGTGGGGTATCAAATGATAAATCTATGCTGCACGCAGGCAGGGGAGAAAGGGCTCAGAAAGATACTGGAGATGCTATTTCACAAACAAATGCAAAGGTGCCTCTTCTACAAATAATTTATTAACAGTCTAGGAATGAACCACTCAAGAATTTTATCAAAAATCCCATGTTCTCAAACTCCAGTGAATAAAATAATTTAAAAGTTTAAAACTCTGCTACAAGATGATGTCAGAGTCTTGCTGTCATGGTTTATAACATTCCCCATGATATGTTAAGCATTTCTTTTTGAAGACAGACTAATGCTTTTTTTCTCAATTATTTTCCCATCAGAACTTTATTTTTACAAATTATAAGCAGTTATATCTAAGAAATGAATATTTTAAGACATTTTTCTCTTGCTCTATTAGAAATAAAGTCGCTTTCATTGTTTTGCTAATAAACTGGAATATTTTTATCATCATAACCATAGCAATAAAAAAGAGACAATCAAATATCTTCAGTCTAAGTTTCATATGTCTTCAATGTCAAATAAAATACTATACCAGTAAATATCATTGGTGTTAAAGAAAAGTATATTTAAGCTGACCCATTACACGTGGATAATACTGCTTTCATAGATAAAAAGTAAGATGAAACATTAATAGAGGAGACAGAAAGAGAAGACTCAGGTTAATATCACATTAATATAGTGATTGTGGCCTTAGAGTCTCTTTCCTTTATGTCCTCAAACTATTGATAATACACACATACACACACACACATACTGGAATTAACATTTTGACAGCAAAATAACACCTATATCAGAGATATGAATTATTTTACCAGTAATGAAAATGCAGAAGTCATACAGAAGGTTGTAAATATAAAACTGTAGAAACCACTATGATGCCTTTCATCATTAATTTTAAAATAAATATGCAAGAGGTATCTTACATTAACATGACTATGTCACACATAGGGTTTTAGAGGGCTAATCTAGTACCCAAAATTCTTTGATCAACCAGAAGTGTGTCTGTATTAGCTTTTCATAATTAAACTACAAGCAGTCAGTAATATTGTGATAACTATGTATGGTGTCAGGTACTAGAAAATCAGGGGAGATTAAAAATAAATAAATAAAATATGATAAAATGAAGATAAATAAACTACAAACAGGCATTAATTTTAAAGCCAAGGCATGATGAAATAAAATGTAAACTTCATTACTCCTTTAAATAAAAGCCAAACATCAGGTACTTGTGGTAGACTCTATTTAAGAACACTAATTTTGCAGACTGATGCCCCAATGTGGTGCAATATTAAATATCATAGATTTGAATAAAATTAGAAGACAAATATCCACCGAGCATATTTCCCTGACACAGTTCTTTCCATAGTTTAAGAATGAAAATCAGCCCTGGCTGGCATAGCTCAGTGGATTGAGTGCGGGCCTACAAACTAAACGATCGCGGTTCGATTCCCAGTCAGGGCACATGCCTGGGTTGCAGGCCAGTTCCCAGCAGGGGATGCACGAGAGGCAACCATACATTGATATTTCTCTCCCTATCTCTTTCCCTTCCCCTCTAAAGATAAATAAATAAAATATTTTTAAAAAAGAATGAAAGTCAAGCTAAGTTTTATAGCTGTTTGAGAAGTCCACATCTTGTCTATCTTCTCACAGCATTGAAATGCTTTCGTACAAGGAAGAGCATCATACCTCAATTTACCTGAAGACTATAAAGGAACAAGCTTTCCTACATCACCTATCAATATTAGATATTAGTATAGGATTTAATGAGTATATTTTTAGGACATAAAATGTCTAGAGATTTTTATCTAAAAACATAAAATTTGATGTTATTTGTCCAATATATAGTTGTAGATTTTAATATTTTGTAAATTAAGATAAACTATTATGCTTTTTAATATTTTACTTTGTAATTAGCTCATCTACACTTAAAAAACAAAGACTAACAAAATACTTGCTAAAACACAAAAGTAAAATTATGTACGTGGAAACATTTTTATTTATGAATTATCACATTTTATAAATAATATTTAAATAATCTATTCTATTATTTCCTTTTGCAATGCAATTGATAGTGTGTTTATTATAAAAATTTTAGTTGTATTACAATCTTCACAACCTTCATTAGTTCTCATTTGTCTGCCAGTGTAACTCTGACAGTTAAGTTCTGGCATATTTACTTCCCTATTTTTTTCTACAAAGACAATGGATTCCTAACACCATACTCTACTTCCTCCACTAAAAACAATAACAGAATCAACATAATTCACCTTAAAGGTAATTTCAGATGTGCTGAGAATGTCATGGTAAAATGCTTCTAGAATTGTGATCACAGTGAAAGTTATTCTCTGTGGCCTTTCTTGACTGCAGGAAACTCACACTGTCAGTTGAGTTGTTCTGAGTTTCCCAATGTTTTTTGTTGTTGTTGTTGTTGTTATTTTTATCCCAAAATATATGTTCACTTCCTACATGGTTGGTAACTTCCTCAATACATAACATTAAAATAAAAAAAACTGTAATAAAATAATTTTTCTTGGTTGTATGTCACTATACAAAGAGCCACAAAATATATAAATATTATTTTGTTTGAAGCTTTAGTAAAATGTTTATTATACTTGAATTACTTATCATAAATATATTATAAAAACTGAGATAAAATAAAAAATAGTACCTAATATATGTACATCTCCTCTTAGTCATGCAAAGCAAATTTATGAAATCTGTATTTTATATTCTTTGTTAATTCACTGTGAGAAAAAATCTACTAGAAATTACTTTAACTCTCATTTACAAAAGAAAAATCCAAAGATCAGAAAGTTTAGATGTCTTGACCAAGATGTCTAAAAGGTGGTGAAACAGAACTAAGACTTACATTTTATTCTTTCTACTGCCCTATTCTTTGCATGGCAGAAAAAGTATCCAATGAATAAAGAAAATGAGCAATAGGGCCTTAAGTGACATTTTCAATCAGGACAGGTCATCCATCACTCTAAAAGATCTTGATTTTATCACGCAAATAATCTACTTCTATGGAGTATAGACACAGAAATTGAGAATGTGTTTTTTAGGTATTACCTATTCAGTCTTCTTTCATCTTTGGCACAGGAAAGCTTCCATGATTATTATGTCTAAATTGTGTTTATAGGATGGAGAATAGGAAGAATGAGCTGAGGATGTTCCCAGAGTCACTAATGAAACATGGCTCACTGAGAAACTGGTTGCCACATGCCTACATAGGATAATGTAGAAAGAGGGGAAAAAAGAAAAATTAAAGGTGAAAGGTGTAAGTACATTACTAACTTCTACAGTTTTTTCCCTGTCATATCCTCGGTGATATAACAATTGTTTTTTGAAAACAATTATAGTTTATTATAAGAAGTTGGCCTAAAGAGTCAAGAAAACCTTGAACTTTAAAAAAAGGTATTTGAAAGCAAATATGAAGCATCATTCTCCTGCTAAAGAGTAGCAGTATTCCTTCAGCTAGGATGTCTAAGGCAACAAATAAGAGAATGTCCATTGAAAGGAAAGTGTAAAGAATGGAGGGGCAGGCTTGAATGTAGGGCAGGAATAGTAAATGATAGCAACTCGAGGACACATTAAAAACAAAGAACATGTAAAAGAAAACATTTTTCTCGTAGTGAGTGATGAAGTTAGAAAACCTATTAAAATAATTAAATCCCACAGAAAACAGAAGTGAGAAAAACAAAACACAAGCATGGAATTGTATAATTAATCTTTGTATCAACAAGAAACAACCATGTGTCCTGGTAGCATTGTAATTTGCAGATTGTTTGAGGCCTTTCTGCACTGGAAGAGAATGTAAATAGGAAGTGTGTGTGTATGTACATATTTACATATATGAAAGAGGGGGAGTGATGTGTGTGTGTGTGTGTGTGTGTGTGTGTTGAGAGGACAGGCAGACATTAACAGTTAAAGGGATGACGTCTCAGATTATGGGCTCAATCGGAAAGAACTGTGATTTATGTATTCTATCAAGGGTAAATCTGTTGGGGTAAAAGAGATAATTTACATTCATACAGAATATTTGACATCTAATCCTAAGCAATCGGCAAACACAGAAAACCTACCAAAAAGAGCTTATCTCTATGATAAAGGAAAACATTCTCACTTACTACATAAGCTGCAATTAAATATAGAAAATATAATGTAAACAACTATAAAGATAAGACACATTCTGGAAGGTTTATTTTTTAAATTTTTTTTAAAATTCTTGTTCAAGTACCGTTGTCTCCGTTTCCCCCCAAGCATTCTCCCCCACCCCAGGAAGTTTTCATTGTACCATTACAATTCCTTAATATTTAAGAAGTAATTGGGTACGCTCTTTAAAAAATAATTTGTCATTAAACATAGTGATATTTATGTGCATATACATGTATACATGTTTTTCTATACCATATTAAAACAATATACTTGCTTTTTAAAAATAAACATTTGGAGGTATAATATCCATATAATAAAATGGAATATAAGCTATTCCATTTTAACAAAATATATTCCATATAACAAAACTGGTTTTAAGCATGCATGTCTGAGTTTTAATAAATGCATATACCTGCTTAATGATGGCCACAAACAAGATATAAAACATTTCCATAATTCTAAAAGTTTATTTCTCCTGGTCAATCCTTCCTTGTTTAAAAGGAGCAAGTGACCTGCTTTCTGCCATTATAGATATTACTTTTGTGTCTACATGCTTTCTTCTGGTAACATTTTGAGATTTATGCTTGCTGTTCCATGTGTCTGTTGTTTATATGTTACATTACCAAGTGGTACAATATTGAACAGAAGTTGTAATAGTTCACATTTTCCTCTTATTTCCAAACAGGGAGAAACAAGTCTTTCATCTGTAATGATGATGCTAATTGTGGGTTGTTCATAGATGTCCTTTTTCAGGATGAGGAATTTCTCCTGCAGTTTGTTTGGAGCCATTCTCATAAGTCAGTCTTGAACTTTGTCCAAACCTTTTTCTATATCTACTATAGATGATCCTCTGTTTTTCTTCCTTAATCTAACAGAATAAATTAAATGATCTTTTTGATGTCATGACATTTTATTTATTTTTTAAAACATTTTGTATTATTGTTCAAGTACAGTTTTCTTGCTTTTCCCCCACCCCTCCCCCCACCCCAGCCCTCCTTACCCCCCTCCTTGTTTCCACCCCGCCTTCTTATTTCCATGTGTCCTTTATAAATATTCCTGCAAACCCTTCACCCTTTCCCCCTATACTCCCCTCCCCTCTCCCCTCTGGTCGCTGTCAACTTGTTCTCAATTTCAGTGTCTTTGATTATATTTTTATTTGTTTAACCAATCTCTGCATTCTTAAAATAAAACCAGTTTAGTAACCACTTGGTCAGTGTGTATTATGTGTTATATTTATTGACGTGTTCAATTGCTAACATTTTGTTAATAATGTTTGTACCTATGTTCATAACAGCTATTTGTCTACAGTTTTCTTGCACTGCCTTTGTCTCACGTTGGTACCAAGGAAACACTGGCTACCTAAGATAAGCTGAGAAGCCTTTCTTCCTCCTTTATTTTCTAGAATAAATCATGTGGTATTGACATTTATTTTTAAATATTTGTAGAATTTACCAATGAAGCCATCTGATAAGTCACTTTTAAAAATTGGAAATTCTAAAACCAAACAGTTTGGGTTTAAATCCTAAACCCAAACTTTTTAATAATGACATATGAAATAAAGGTTATCATCTCTTCTGTAGAAAATATTAATATGTTTATTTTCTAGCATTGTGTTCATGCATTTGTATTGTGACACACATTTGAGTTCAGATCTATGAAACAATGAGGCCACAATTTCATGCTTACTCAGTTATCTCTAATCTTTTCAACCCTCCCCCAAAATAAAAATCTAACAATTTCAGTACTTAAAATTCAGGTGTACTGTAAAGTGTGTCAAATCTGACAACTTCTAATTATTAGTAAAATGTCTCCTTTTTTTTTTTAGTCTATTGACTTAAAAGCCGTTCCTTATAATTGCAATACTTGCTATAAATATAAAAATAAATTCAGCAAATACTCAATACTCAAGAATATCAGTACTCAATGGAGCAAAAATATTGAAGAATCATAAAAATATAGCTTAAGAACAGTGGTAGGGCTTTACAAGCATATTTTTGTGTTACCGAGAAGGTTCATCTCATGAATGCTCAAACTTTGAAAAAGACCTCCTAGAGAAGACGATGCTTGTGTTAAGTCCTAAAAAAACTTAACAAATAGGTGAAAAAATAAAGCATATGAGAGTGCCTCAATGAGAAAGAACACCATACAAAGTGCAGGCATAAAAAGTGTTACAAGAAGTACATAAACAACTACCGAGAGTGTTGGTATACAGAGCTTCGGAAAGGTCTTTCACAACAGTGTCAGAAAGCTCCGCCCTGGAGAAACAGCAGACTAGTTAGGTTACATTTCAGTAACAGATGAGCCAAAGGCCTCAGCCCTGCAGGTGTCTGGGGGCCTGCTACAGCGGAAGCCCTATGGAAAGTCAGTTACTTCAATAATCTTCCGTTGTTACTCAAGGAGAGTTAAATATTAGTTCTTATAATTTATACAAAATGTAATTAGAGCCCTGCCAAGATGAAGTATGTAGCCAGTGGAAGAAAGAAGAGGGGCTAAAGCAGGGACTTTCCACCTTTTTCATTGCATGGGACACATAAACTAATTACTAAAATTCTATGGCACACCAAAAAATATGTTTGTTTTTTTCAGGTTTGACTAAAAAAGTAGGTATTATCTTAATTCACTCACTCTGTATTGCTATTATTGTGTTGGCTCTTGCCATTTTTTTATCTGACAATCAAAGGGAAAAGAGTCTGTGACATTGACTACATATTCAGGTATTTCACATTTTACAAATTCCATTTGAAAGTCAGTGGGCTAAAGAGATAAGTAGTTTCCAAATCTTTGAGGACCTTTTAGGCCATATTATGCAGCCTGGACTTAGTTTTCATAGTGATAGTGAGAAATGGTAGACATATATGAGTTTCAGGTTGAAGACTTCCACACCATCTCTCTAGGAAATGTCAATCAGTACAATTTTCACACACATAACTCATTACTATAAACATATCCACATGTTTTACTGTTTGGAGAACATAGAAGATGAGTTGCAATCATATAACATTTATTTCCCTTAAAGCACATTATTTTTTAATAATCTTAACTCTAAAAACATGCACATTAAAAGTATGATCTTCCAAGTTAAGTCATGTAGGTGACATTATCATTCATCACCCTCAATGTTGTTTCTTAAGGTTCTTTTTATGTAACATTAGATTTTCAAACAGTATCATAAAAGATTTCGTTTAGTCCACTAATACTTGTGAATTTAAATGTTTGATTTTAATGGAGCAATATCCTGTCAAGAAATGGAATTAATCAGAAACACATGTTTTGAAATATGAAAGTTAAATAATTTTTCTAGTAATCACTCAAGCAACTACTAAGTTTTCTATTCTACAAAGGTCCACATTTTAACTGTATAAACTGTAACTTTAAAGTGGAATTTGATGTAAATGATTAAATCTCCTTGTTATGAGTTGGTCTTGTTCCATTAAGGTCTCATGAAGAAGAGTAAAGAATGGTAAAAGTGAGCATATCGCCTCTGGGAATATGAATGTTGAATAGTAAGCAGCATGATAAGCTGAAGGTGGAAATATCCATCATTTTTATATCCCTGAAGTATCCATTCTCCTTTTGACTCACAAAATAATGAGAAATATGAAAGCAGAGCTTTGGAAATGGTGATTTTTACGAACACCTTCAGTGGTAATACATTAAGCCACCTAAGGTTGAATGTAATATATCAAATTTTAATAAGTGCTATATTGTAACCAAATTTATATATTCAGGAGTTAATAACTGTAATTGAAATTTGATAGGAATTATTTTGAACTTCAAATTGTAAAGTTTGTAGCATTAACTTTAAAGAATGAACACAAAGTTATCAAAAACATATCCAATGGCTGACCACAGTTTGTAAACCACTCATGATGCCTCTGTGAACTGAGGACCCAAAAGAGGAGCGTCAACACTGCAGCCCTTGAAAATGTCATATATGATTGCTGGGCCACGAGGAGACTAAGGAACCCTGATGCAAACTTAATCCACATACAAGTCTGCTTTTCATCAGATAGGGGTAATTTTTGAAACACCAAGTCTGTTACTGAGATTGTTTCCAACTCCTATCTCAATGAATTCATATCTGTCAGTGGTGGGGATGAAACAAACAATAAGTAAGATGGAAAGAGTGTGTTGTCAACAGTCCTGTGAGACCTGAGCAAACCTGGCAGCTCTACATTGTTGTGCAGGAAGAATCAGAGAACACTTGACCTCCAGGTGATGATAATTATTAGCACACAACAACAGGGAGTAATTTTAAGTTCTGTCAGATTCAGGATCTCCATACTGCCAAGTTTAGTCAGGGGAAATCCTTAAAAGTCTCTTTCCAACATTCACAGGCCTAACCAACTAGGAACACACATGACCATTATTGGAAGTGGTAGAGAACAAACACACCATTCTGTGGCTTCCCAGGGGTGCCGAATTAAAGGATGGAAGCAGAATGAATGAGTAAGGATTTCTTAAATTTTGTGTTAAGTACTAGGTTAGAAAATTTGTTTGATTCCTGCTTTTATGATCTTGTGGTACCTTCAGGCTTCTGTGTCCCAGAGACACACTGGTTATAGCTTTTTAAAGAGTATGTTAAAATGGTTAGTTCAAACTAAATAGCTTAATTATTGTTAAGCACAATAATTCTGAAGTTCATTAAAAGTATTATTTTCCAAAAACAGAAGAATATATTATGCCTGCAGAGTATTATATAACATTAATTCTGGGTAGAAATGCACACAACATAAATCTGCACCATTACCATTTCTGTCTTAAACAAAATTATAAGCACATTAGAATCCTGACCATAACTCATTTCAAATGGTAACACTATATTATTCCATGTTTTCATATTTGGAATACAGTAATAAAATGCTAACTAATTATTTTAACAAACAATCTTTTTCAGCAAATACAGAAATTTTTTAAATATAATTGTTTAGACTTTAATAATGTTCACCTACATCTCTTTTCCTAAAGATTGTCATTGTCAAAGATTATCAAATTGTCATTGTGAACATATACATTTTTTAGTATAGTACTTAGGTTCCTTCTGCCGAAAGTATCTTCCACAGTTGGAGAAAATAGTTTATGAAATAATTCACATCTTATCTTCTCCTCATTTACTATAAAATGATCATGAATTCTAAAAGAACCACCTACAGTAGATTAAAATTGGTCTGGTAAGTGAAAATGCCCCTAGTTTGAAAAGAAGACTTTAATTTTAAACTTCATCCACTACAATTAACAATAAAATAGGACATACCTGAATAACTTGCAGGTTAAGAAACTGATATTGTTTCAGAAATTATTGAAATCACGTTTACAGCATTATGAAGCAATACAAAAATGTGTTTCACAGTATTTTAAAATGCTATTCAACTCATATAGCAATATTAGAGAGAAAGTGATTCCGACTTAAGTAGAATAACTTCTAAAAAAGGTAATATTCTAGAAAATAAACCACAGTTTTATGTAAGATGTTTCTTTATGTCTTAATAGCCCAAATAATTTATGGACTTAATTTTGATACTCAGGAAAAATATAGACTGTCAAAATTAAAATGCCTTCATAACCAGGAACATTAAATAATTTGAATATAGAAAAGGATATTAAAAATAATAGAAACACAAAACAGATGAAGTAGAACAACTTCATCTGTTTTGGATGAACAGTCCACATTATGCCTGGGGAAGCGCATACACACACACATCACTCCTCGAGCCCATTTCCCAGTCCAAGCATTAATTCAGGAGAAGGAGAAAATTCAAATTTTATCACATGCATGTCTCAAGACCTCTCTGGTTTTCTGATACTTTCATATATACCAGATAAGTTCAGTGATTAATTAAAAAATAAATTAAAAAATAACAATACAATTTCTAGTAAACACAGGTGAGGTTAAAAAATAAATTAGAGAAGATAAGTAAAAAATGGAATTTACTCAAGTCAAAATCACCTTTTATATTGTAAAATTGGCATTCAAGTAGCAAACTAGTGTCATAGAAATGCAGTATTTAAAAAATATCTTGAACACCTACAGTTCTAGACTCTTGAGGGCTAGAAATAGTTGGCCAGGTGAGAGGAAAGAAGGAACTGAATAGAAGATAATTATTTAAACCCTAGTGTCACATTTTGTTATTTAAAATATTTTCATTTATTCATTCATTTGATAAAGTAGAAAAACCTAATTTACTGGGGAAATTCATTTTTTCAGATGAAGAAAATGTTCCAGCTTGCCTCTAAATGTTTGCTTGATCTTGCTTGCTCAAATAATATAAATGTTGAGGATATCAGTTTCCTTATTTTATCAATGAAAAAGCAAAAAAATCTAAATTTCTTTTACTTATAGGACAAAGACTTCAAAAAATACATTCTAGAAAACACTGTTGCTACATTTCCAATTATTTATAATTAGATGGTAAAATTTAAGGAAAAAAATCCGTTCCTGATACCAATAAAAACAGAACGTCTCAGGGTGAGAGGCTGGCATTGTTATTTTGAAACATTCTCAAGTGATTGCTATGAATTTTGAGACCTACTGAACTCATGGATTCCTACTTTTTAATGATTTTTAATTCATTATTGTCAATGTTGTCCTTTGTTCTGGGGTTCAATTTACAACAAGTTTAGTCAGTATGAGTTCCTTCAAACTGGTCTTGGTGTCCTTGTCACATTCCTCTGTAATCTTGTTTGCACACTCCATTATTTCCTTTCATAATAAAATACTCCAGACTCATCTTGTAGTTTTCCTGACCCAGCTCTGAGATACCCCAGGATCTGGACACTACGTATGCGTATTGTTACTGTGCTGCCTTTGCATATAGGTTCCTTCACCAGGGATCACCTGCTCAGAGCTGACACAGGATGGTTTATAAACCTAAACACCCACTCCCTATGACCAGCAGCCTTCAGGTCACTGTGAAATCTTTCTCCACAATTCAAGGATGGTAAATTCAAAGTTAGTAATTAATGTAATAAGTAATAAAATCAGAGAAAATACCATATTTTAACATGAGCAATATATATATATTAAATCACATTTTACTAGGATAAAAAATTATATTGAATACACACACAACTAGAATAAGAAAACAAGTTTATATTAATGAGTATTTCACTGACATATTATTGGTTTTATTTTAATAGAAGGACCATTAAAATAAAATTCTATTTTATTCTATTTTTGGGTATTAAGTTAATTTTTCAGTTTTATTTAATGTTCACAAAAGTAAATGCTTTCCTTCTATATAATTTATGTTGTGGATGAATATGCCTATGCATATATGAAAATTAAGTGCTCCTTGGAAACATTAAAAATAATTTTCACTGACTTCAAACTTTGCTTAATAATTGTTATAACTACAAAATCGATGAAGTAGAGAGAATAACTTAACACATGAATTTGATAGTTTTTAATGTTTTTACACAGTGGGATTTTAGAAACAATGTGTTTCTTTTTCTTTCATTTCTGATCAGGTGCAATACTTGAGAATTAATCATGCTTCTTAGTATTTCTTAACATATCAACTATTTCAGTAAGTGCATGCTAAGTTTGTGAACTTAAATAACTCAATTCAGATTATGGTGTGTTAACAAATAAATAAATACTATTCAGGGTGAGAGAATGAAAATGGCATTATGATTCCCTGTGAGAAACTCTTGCAGCTTTTTACTTTAGATATTTTGATAAAGATAAAAGGAATTTTGTCCAGAAAACATGGAAGCCATTCTTTTTTTATTTTTATTTTTTTAAATTATTTTATTTTATTTTATTTATTTTTTTTGCTTTTTCTTTGCCTTTTTTTAATTTTAATTGTTTTTCAGTACAGTTTTCTGTCTTTTACTCCCATCCCATACCACCCCCCAGTGCTCCCCCCTCCCTCCTCTTTCCACCCCCCTTAGTTTTTGTCCATGTGTCCTTTATACTTGTTCCTATAATCCCCTCCCTTTTTCCCTGACATTCCCTCCCCTCTCCCCTCTGGATACTAATGGAAGCCATTCTTAATATAATGAGAATGGTTTGGGCGACATTGATGTAAACTTGCAGCCAAGTAGAGTGGACTGGAATGTTTGAACAATGACGACTTCACTGTACTAGTCACTGGGGCAGTAGATGCCCTTGAATTAGCCTGTGTACTATGTGGCTGTGGCATTCAAAATGACTGAGTAGAACAACAAATCTGCATTAACTATTGTGCTAAGTGTGAAACCGTTCAGATTATTTAGAAGGTCATAGTTATGGACAACTGGTGGTTGATGGCTTTGTCAGGACAACGTTTCCACACATGCATTACTTCTCATGCAGAGATTTTTGGTGAAACATCAAATTCTTCAGGTGACCCAGGCCTGCTACAGCTCAGATTCGATGCCCTCATGCAATATTTTTAAATTCAGAGGGTTTATTTTTTGGTTTCAGCAATTAAAAATAAAATATTGAATTGTTAAACTAACAGATTTACTAAAGTATAAGGGGTAAGGTTGTGTGTAACATTTTATTTGCTTTCTTTAATAATACTTTTGCCATATGAATCTAAAATTCATTATTATTGTGTTATCTCCCATACTTTACTCTCTATGCAAGGTGATTGTAGTGTCTGGAACAATAGGAATTAGTTTATTTGTTGTAGTGCTTAATGACTTCTAAATAAAAACAAGTGAACAGGTTTAAAATATTACTGCCAAGCATCTACTTATTCGTGCAGTGGAGCATCTGGCTTGACTTAATTGCTAAACTTCCATAGGAAATACTTTCTGGTGTCAGACAAACAATATGTAGTTATTTTAGAGGAAAGTGTGCTTGTTTTTCCAAAGAAGAGAAGCTGTCTTGTGGGACTGGACATGTGTAAATTATCTTCTCAACAGCTCCATATGATTAAAGAAGGAAATGATTACAGAAGCTCTAGGTCTTTCCCAAGTACTTTCCAAAATAATAATCTCTACTTGATAATTATTTCCAAAGGGGAAAAATGCTGTGAATTCTAACCAATCTTTTATGCAAGAAAAGATTCAATTTTTGTAGGTCTCATGTTTAGATAGCTTTTTTAAAAAAAGTATACAAAATTACTATTACAACATTTCAAACAAAATGGATATTAACTTTCAATGAAGAACATAACAAATGAAAATGTAGTGCTGATAAAACACCACAAATATTTTATTTAGTTTGTATTAGTTTCCTGTTGCTCTTGTAACAAATTACCACAAATTTAGCTGCTTAAAATTTGGGAGGTAAAAGCAAAAAATAGGCCATATTTAGCTATATGAAGATTCTGGCAAAGCTATGTTCCTTCCATAGTTGTAGGGGAGAATCTACTTTCTTTTCTTTTTCTGCTTCTGAATAAAATAGGCCACCTGCATTCCTTGTCTCCATCTTTGAAGTCAGCAACGAAACATCTTTAAATCATTTAATCTTCCTCTCACATCTGTTTCTGTCATTATATCTCTCTCTGCCTTTTGGTTCTCCTGCCTCCTTTTTCTACAAAAATCTTTGTGATCACATTGCATCCACCCAGATATTCTAGGACAATCTCCCCATCTGAAGTTCCTTAGCCTAACCACATATGCAAATCACCTTCCCAAATAAAGTAACATATTCCCAGGTTTCAGGGATTAATATGTGAACATCTGTTGGGGCTACTGTTCTGTCTGCCACACAGGTTAAGTGTTTGCTTCCAACAGGTTCTAGCTCTTCTATTGTAACTTAATTTGGGTATGATCAATAACTTTTAAAATATATAAAATTAACCAGAAGTCAAGGCATATGAAGAGTAATTAAAATAAATTTGTGAATTATTGCTACAGTGTATTGAACTGCATATTTCTATGAGCAATTTACTCTTATGATCTATCAACAAACTTAAATCTGGGGAATATCAGTTTTATAACTTCAGTACTTTTTTCTTCGGCCATTTATTTTTCTGTCTGTAATGATTGTCCATATTGATAGTTTCTGGAGCCATCAGACTTCATACTGCATAAAAAATATCAAATATACTAAGATATTCCCTACATTTTAGATAAGTTGAAAGGAAAAATAACCTTAACCACTTGTCATTAAAAAACTTTACTTTGAAAAATTTTACTGAAATATATCTCTACATTAAAACATCACTAGGGTCTGTCTTAAAGCAGAGATGGGATTCAATCAATGGGGATGGAGGTAATTTCAAAGTTTATAGCAAAGTTAATTCAAGTTCTTCTCTTTAAATTCAACATTCATGTTGTTTTTCCTTTATTTTTACTTACTTTGCTTTTACAAAAAGTGCTAAAATACATAGATCTGTACATTCAATATCTTTATGATTATCTTCTTAGGTTAGATTGCAAGAATTATATCAGGATGTTAAGTAGGATTTTAGTCTCAGAACAACAAACATAAAAACCTTACAATCTGAATAATAACTGATATTTAGGGCTACTTATATCCATTTAAGACCACTCCTTCAATGAACTTATTTTATTATTCAAAGTCACCTTTATCCCCTTCCTTTTGTCTAGTTTATCTAAGTAGAGAACTGAAGAAAGGAGAGAGTATTGTAGTTTCCTGTGTCTGGTAGAAACTACTCTAATCTTAATGAGGGACTCCCCAACTAATTCCTTTGCAGCAGTGCGCTTTGAAGGAAAATCCCAGAAGATTCAGGATATTTGCTAGATAAAAGAACTAACATTCTATTCCCCAGTGAGAGTTCTGCTTAAGCAGTAGGCTCATTTATCTGCCCCTGATTACAGAAAGTAGAATTGAGATAGGTAGCAAAATAAAGAGGGTACAAAATTGATGTAACTTATAAGCCCACTGTTGTAAACAGCAATGCTGGGTAAGTTTCATTGGTCAAGTAGACACCATGGATGGAAATGAGACTTGAGCCAATTTTCTGAAGCTCTACCCAAGAGAGAGCTGTCTATAGAAAAAAAATTCTGTGCCAGAAGAAGAATGTTTTGGGAAGCACGCCTGGTAAGCAAAGCTGGGGTCAGATAGGAAAAGTTAAGCTTCATTTGGATATCCATAATCGCAGAGTCACTCAATAAAACAACCAAACATTACCTTTTGAAGAATTTAGACCTAATATTCAGTTTATCTGCTAAACAGAGGCATACATAGGTAGCTAATATTAGAATGAAAAGTTTCTATATCTGACCAGAAGGCTACAATTCTGGTCAGAAAACAAAAGGAATACTTATCTTCTTTCCTTTCCCTTCTCCTACCCAAATTCAATTCAATTGGATCTGCTGAGGTTTAGAAAGAAGATATAAGGTAGTTTGGAGATTTCATTTAATAAGAGGTTTATCATTAAAACTAAATGGTATTTACTGTAATGAATAAAAGTGACCAAATGTAAAAGAACCTGCCAAAATAGTCATTAGAGGTAAGTGAAAGATGATTTAGCAGAATATAGATAATCTTGCTAACAAAATATACAAAAAGATATTGCTAGAGAAGACTACTCAAAACATTTTACAAATAGAATTACTGAGGGAAAGTATATGAATATTTAAAATTTTGATAACTAATTCCTTATTTACTTGCAAAAATGTTGTGTCATTATATAGTCTTACCAACCACTTGTAAAAGTGCCCCCCACCGCACCCTGTTCCTGATACCAGTGACCACTGTGAATGTTAAATACTGCGGGTGGGGAGCTGGAAGACAAAAGTAGGTTTATAGAGGGAGTATGCAAAACATAGAGTTTATTCTTGTGTTATTACTTATTTATTAATGTTTGTATTATTTGTTGTCTTTTATTATTATTATTATTTTGTATCATTAGTTATGATTTATCTTTTAGGTAATGACGGCTGGTAATTTAACCAACTGCGATGAAAGTGGATACCTAAAAATACTTTTGCCCACCACTGTACTCGTTAAGTCTGATATTCTATTATTGTTTATTAATTTTTCTAAGGTGACTAGTGAGCTTTTGTACCTTTAGATTTTATTTGACTTTGTATGCCTGCTTCTGTGTGAGATCTTTATTGGCCCTTTACATGGAAGTTTATTTGCTTGAACTGAATAGTTTGATCCTCACATTTTCCAAATCGAAAAGTCCTACCTCAGAGGTTCATGCAGTTAAATTCTTGCTAGTTTAATGTACTATCTGCTTTTATTTCAATACAGGAAACAGGCTGGTCTGAATGCAGTGGTACCTACAATTAATTGATCAATACAGGAAACTGGGTGGGATTTTTTTGTTTCACAATTAAAGTTACTGATTTTTTGAAGAGAGAAAGAAAAATCTGCAGGTTAAAATTTAACTGTTGATTTAACAGGAAAAAAATAGTGTTTTAAAAGTTCATTAATTCATCTGTAGAATGTGGGTAAATCTCCATCTTCAATCCTGATATTCACTATATACCAAGTGTGGGTTAAATGATGCCTGTATCTATTTTATTCAGACAGTGCCTGTGTTCTCTTGACTGTTCAATATTTTGAAAAAGCTCCCAAAATAGCATTAAGTAATCCTCATTAAATAATGTATAATTGATTATAATTAAAGATACCATGCAATATTTAATATTACCTAGAATATATAATAAAGAAGTTATAATATTTTCACCTTTAATATATTTATAGTAGTAAAACCAAAACCCTTATATTAACTTTGAAGTGTATTCCTGATATTTGTTTTCCAGTATTGTCTTATTTTGCTGGGGAACAGGGAGTGAAAAGAGATGCAGATTACTATCCATGCTTTGCCTGGGTAAAGATTAAAATGTATTGTTACTGTCTGGAGGCACTAAATTCAAAGAACCCAGAAATATATACGGCTTACAGGTAGGTTTGTAATACTGGATGACTGCTAATATTTCATAAAATATGTATATAACATATAAACATAAAATGAGCACTATTGTAAGAATTATCTAAAATATACCAAATTTTAATGTTTTAATTCAACAGTGATATATCTATTAGAAAATTTTAACAGATTAAAAATCTATTTTCCTAAGTCTATATAACATATTTTTTTATCTAACCTATGAGAAATACCATACGAGGTCTATCCAGAAAGCATCTGGCCATATGATATAAAAACAGAGATTTATTGAAGAAGACACAAGATACAACATTGTACATAGAACAATGATGCCTCAGTCCCATCCAAAGTAGGCACCTTGGGACCTCACATAGTTCTCCCAACTGCCATTAGCTGTCCCATCATATTTTCCTAAATCTCATCGACAATGTAAAATCTCTTCCCTTTCAAAGGTGATTTTAGTTTTGGAAATTCCAGAAGTCAGAAGTCTCGGGGCACCGAATGTGGGCTATAGGGGGGCTAAGTCACCTGAGTGATTTGATGTCTAACCAAAAATACTCTGCATGAGATGTGATGCATGAGCAAGCACATTGTTGTGATGTAGCTGCCAAATCACCGGTTAGTTGCCCATAGCTGCCACCTTCTAAATCATCCCAATAGTTTCAGAGGAGAAATGTTCAAGTTTAACACAAAAGTTCACACAAATTTGATGCTCTACTTGCTCAATCATTTTGAATGCCACAGTCACGTGGCATTCAAATGGGCTCACATAGGCTCACTCAATGGCGTGCACTGCCCCCACTGACTAGTACAATGCAGTTGTCATTGTTCACACATATGCATTCCAGTCCATTCTCCTTGACTACAAGCTTACATTGATGTGGTGCAAATCACTCATATTATGCTAACAATGGTTGGACTTTTTCCAGAGATTTCATATAATACTTCTCTTATGTGTCTTAATAAATTTTAATAATCAAATTTTTTAAATTTTATTTTAATGACATTTTATTTATTCATTGTATATTTAAAATGGTTTTATAAGTTCTTCAATAGCTCTTGGCAATTAAAAATTTTCCATTGTACAACTTTAAAGTACTTAATTTTAATACGGGAGCCTCACTCAAATCTCCTGGGTCTTTAGGCATTTAGCAGCTTAATACATTGGAAGAAGATTTTCAAAATGATGAATGGATCATTAGTTGCATAGCTTCCATAATAAGTGATAGATGAACAGACTAAACCTGGGGATTTTATGTCTTTTGAATTTTCTTTTAATATTACTTTTGTGTAAGATATTTAAAGCAATTCTTTGGTATAAATAAAAAAATTGGATATCTTTATTTGTTTTTAAATCTGGAACCACAAAACACACCCATTTTCTTATATTTCTATACACAGTTTTTTTTTTTTTTGAGAAAGTAAGCAGTTAGAGGAAAAAGTGGCATTAATAGTTCTTTTAAATAATTGCGTGAAGGTTTTACCTTAGATTTCCCACCCATATTAAAATGGAGAAGTCCTCATTCTGTGGTTTCACAGCTAATGACATTGGACAGGTTACAGACTCTCTATGGATTTCAATACTCAGCTTCCTGAACAGAGGATGAATAAATTATCTGTAGGTTCTTATGTAAGTGTTAAAGACTATAAATCCAGAAGTAGAAAAATCTCTTAGAAAAGTCATATACCAGTCCCTATCAGTCACTTATATTTCAGCATGAGTTCATCAGAACCTGCTGCCGTGCACAACACCCGATAGTGAAAATAAGAGACTAAAAGAACTAATAGCAATAGAGAAATGATTCAAAAAAGGCTAAATAGAGTCCTTGATGTCCAACACTGCTTTCCAGCCATTATTTTAGCTAGAAATTGCTTGAAAACAATGTACTGATTTCAGATCAAATATTTCTATTTCTATTTTGTGACTAATTTTTACTTGTAAGTCTCTTAAGAGATAATTTATCCTTTTAACCACAGATTTCAGCATAATGTCAGGGAAATCCTAAATATTCAGTAAACCAGATAAAATAACTATACAATATACCCCTTCTCATATTATTTCCTTCTGTGTCTAAAACACCATGTATACTCACTAAAGACACTTGATATTTAGTTCAACAAGCAACTTCAGAATACTGAATGCAAATGCTATCAGTAGATTAGAAATACATTATTTAATATTGAAGCTTTGGCTAATATAATTCTGCAATAATTATCATTAACATCAACAGGTTTTCTATTTCAATGATATATAAAATTGAAATTGTGCATTGAAGTGTTTGTATATCTTATGCAACTTATTATTTGTCCATCTAAAAACTCTCAGTATCCTGAATTTATTCCCTTTCATTATCTATCCAGTTTATTACAAAGTCTCCACACAGGGCCTTGAAAATGCAGGAAAATCTCCCTAGATCTTTAATTTTGGAAATTTGACTTTAAGAGTTGGCCTGAAGACAGCATTCTGGAAATGGTAACTGGTCCACAGGTCAAATTCTTCTATATCACCTCACAAATGTTTAAGCTAAATAGCCTGGAACAGATGTTTACATTTCTAGATGGCAAGTGGATATTTTAATAAAATAGTAAATTGTGATTAAGTTTATTTTGAGTTAAATAACTTATATCAAGGTTATTTGATTACAAGAATAAAATCATAATACATAAGCATGCCTTAAAAGCATGCACAATTTCATAATACCAGCATAAATATTTTCACTTTTTTCTTTCTTGCCAGTTAATATGTAAGCATATTTTACATTTTAAATATTGCCTTATCTCCTTAACACTGTATTACACATTACATAATTGTTCAGGTTGCTACATAGTCTTTATACATATGACTTTAATGGCTAAGTTAACATTTTAATAGTGTTTTGAAAGTCACTTTATGATACCTCTGAACATTTTTTTTCAGGTATGCTCATATAGTTAACGTTACACTTACACATATGCATATAATTTAATATTTTTACTTCTGAAAGTTCTTACAAGTGAGATACTTATAAAATTGTTAATTTAAGTAAAGTGATATGCATTTGAAATTAAATATTTTTAAATATTTCCCTTTAATTTTTTCTATAAATTAGACATATAGTTCAATAAGAAAACTATTTGGAGAAAATTACACAATTTAGCATGTGACTAATTGTTTTGCTCTTGGTATTTATTTTATTCTTCATAATTTAGTTGACAGCATATATTTTCAACAATTTTAATCATTATTCTGTTGAGTACTACTTGTTCTGGGTAGCTACAGTAGGTTATGTTTTTAAATTTTGTAAGAACCTTGTTGCCATAGAAATAATAAAATGTAAATTAATATGGAAAAAAATAAAATATTCAACCAAATTTCAAAAGTCAGTGCTTAAAACGTTTCTTTAAATTCACATGTTCCTCTGTACCCAGAAAAAAACAAACTAAAAATCATTCAGTAAGTTCTTAAAGAGAAAATAAATTTTACTAAGAAAACTGATTAAAATTTGAAATTATAATTTCAATAAAAATTTACACTACATAATTTAAAAGTTTATTTATAGGGTTATTAAATTAAGTGTATTGGGGTGACACCAGTTAATAGGATCATATATGCTTCAAGTGCACATTTCTATGATACATGATCTGTATATTGCTTTGTGTGTCCACCTCCCGAAGCCAGATTATCTGCTATCACAAATATTTGGCCTTTTTACTCCCCACCAATCTCCCCATCAACCTCCCACACCTTCCTTCTGGAAATCACCATACTGTTGTCTGTGTCTATGAGTTAGTTTTATATCTCATATATGAGTGATGGAAACATACAATTGATAGAGAGAAATTCTAGAAAAAGTATTTGGTGGAGTTTATAATTCAATTTATAAAAAATTACAGATTTAGAGAGTAATGTTAAATCTAAAATCACGTTAAATAAGAAATCACTAATAGAACTGGAATTTATGAGCTAACAAAGAGAAAAATGGGGCACAAGAAATAGAATATTGTTTATCAACCCTTCTCAACCTGCCTCATCTAAAGATAATAAAAACCTGGAATATTGCCAGTATCTATCTTGATATTGCATCAAAGAGAAAACAAAAATTACATGTGTCACTTAAAATTTTAATCCTGTCCAAATGTCAAAATTTGCTTTACAGGAAATGTTCCCAAGCCAAAGTATGTGTGTATGTATATATGTATGTTAAAGTTTAGAGAGAGGGAGGGAGAAAAAAAATGAAGAAAAATACCAATGTATGGTTGCCTGTCATGCTCCCCCTACTGAGGACCTGGCCTACAACCCAGGCATGTGCCCTGACTAGGAATTGAAATGGAAACCCTTTGGTTCACAGGTTGAAGTTCAACTCACCCAACCACATCAGCCAGGGTACAAACTATGGTGTTTAAAAGAATTTATGTTAATATTGCCCCAGGTTGGTAGAGAGAATCAAATATTGTATGAGCCAACTTGCAACCCAGGACATAAAAATGTCCATAAATGAAATTCAAAAATAATTTATATAGGAATGTTTTTAAAATGACATTTTAGGTTTGGGAAGCAAACTAGGAAGAAAAAATTTAACTTGATGCTAGTCAAGAATTTGTCATTTTTTTCTGGATTCTTTTTACATAATCCACTACTTTTGTCAGTTTCAAGCACTATGAGGTAGCTATAAATAATATTTGGAGAAATGTCAAAGTTTTTACAACATTAATAACTTCAAATTAATCCTCTTACAGTGTTGACTGTCTCCATAATAGGCTCTGTTATGCACAATAAGTATCGAAAATCATCCTTGACACCTTTCCCATCTTTACTGTCCAGTCCTACCTACTCTAAAGTCATGATGACTCCTGCCATCCCCTTGAATCCAAATCTTCTCTCTATCCTAAACATCTACTCAAGTTCAGACTGCCCTCATTATGGGTCTGAGCTACTGCAATATATTGCCTTATATATAGTTAATTCATATATACTTTAAATATCATCTATTCTCTATTTCATAGTCCAATTAAATGTTTAAAAATACAAACATAAATGTTTCATATGCATCTCCATAACTACTCAGGAATGGCTTCATTAACAAACATAAATGTTTCATTTGCATCTCCATAACTACTCAGGAATGGCTTCATTAAACACTTGCTTTTAGGGAAGAGTAAAACTGTTTAGTTATATATAACAGTTTTATATATCTGATTATTAATGTGTTTTGGAGAAGGAGGGTTTATATTAAATGAGCCTCTCTGTCTTTATTTCCTTCAACCGCATGTCTTCTTCTATTTACTCAAATAAACTATGTTCTCTCTCTGATATTGGACATTCAGTGATGTCTCACCCCCCCAATCCTTCAGTTCACCTGAAGTTAATTCCTACTTATCCTTCTGCTATTATCTCCAACAGAATTTTATGATCTCCCTGCTATAACAAATCCTATTATAGGCTCTCATAGCATAAAAATCTTCATGTGTGGATCTCTGATAGGAACTACTATGATAAATTTGTATTTGTGATTGGTTGGATTAATGACTGTGTAATTCAGCAGATCCAAACTCCACAAAGTAGAAACTGATCTTATTTGTGTCATAATTTTTTCCCATAGGTGACAGGTATATGGGAAGAACTCTGCGTGGAATAAATTTTGAATGAACTAGCTCTCTTTTCTTTGTTTTAAAACTTATTTAGACTCTCCTAGGAAGATGAAGATCACTTCACTACCCTACTGGTTTAATGAATTAATAATTCTAAGACCAGCAGTACTCAGACTTCAGTTTTTCACCTGGCTGGGATATTGACTCAAGGATCTTCCTAGAACAAATCCATTTTTAATCTCTCCTCATTACCTGTGGAATTTAAAGGATGCTTAAGAATCAGGACAAATTTTGAAATAACAATACTTAAGACAAATTATTTAAAGAGCATATTTCCCTTCCTAATGCATGCATAATTTCCATGGTACAATGTATTTGCTTATATATTCAATAATATCTAGTAAGTGTCAAGCTCATATTAATTATTATACTGGTTCATGTGGGCATATTGTAGATGCAATTATTTTCAAGGCAAAATCTTTGAAAATGATACAATTTGGTTAAAGAGTGGAACATGAACTTGAAAGTTGTCAGTAAAAATGTGAAGTTTAAATAATAAAACACTTCTGTATAATAAAATAGCTTCTCAAAAGCAAATTAATTAGAAAAATATATAATTAAATATAATTTCATCTTCATTTTAGATAGCAATAATCAACATTTTTATTCTTCCTGGTAAAAGCACAAATATGAAATTTTGATATACAGATTAATTTCACTTGTATTATGATTCACTTCTATATACTAATGAAAGTAGTCAAGATAGATCATCTTAATGATCAGAGTTGACAATGAAACGGTAAACAGAGCATAATTAATGAATTCTTATTTAGCATTCTCTGCCATTGGCATTATACCAGACTAGATTGTTAGCATTAAGCATCATCTTAAAACATGTGTTTTGTTTAACAGTATGTTTCCATTGCAGTTGGGGCTAAATTAGACATTAGGCGGCATTACATGTCAAGACCCAACTGAGATATTATAACTTGAACTATAAAGAAGCATACATTTATTGTTAGATACATTTATTATTAAAACAAGTTTTAATTCTTCTTTTCTGATGTTATACAACACATATATGGATGTCTTTGAATGTCATTTTTTCTGCTGTATTCATCTTATTTTTTACACATGGGGCAGTTCATTTACATAAATGACCATTTTGAAGGACAAGAAAATAACTCCTATTAGTATTATAATATCATCCTATTCAAATAATGTAAGGTACATTACTTACTTAATGTTACATTGTATATTTATTTAAAACATGGTCTTTGGTAATTACTTAGAGAGTCTAGGGGTCAGTCATATGGACATTATTTCTGGATATGTAACCATTCCAAAAAACTGTCAATAGGACAGAAGAATATATAACCATACTGGCATATTATTTATTAAACACATACTCTGAACATTGGAGGTATTCAACTTTTATGTAATCCAGATACAGAAATAATTATTTATGGTAAAATGTACATTTTTATATGGCTAAGGAAAAACTAATTTTCAAGCTCATTAAATTAAGGATGAAACTGTGGGTTACCTTCTATCAAGTAGTATATATCCTAAATAGATTTTAAAATCCCAGAAGTATAAATTATCTCAGTAGTTTTATATAGAGTCCTTAATAGAGCTTAAAACAAGACATGTAGAAATTCTTTAAATGACATTGCCATGATGCTGGCAATACACTACTCAAGATGCCCTGCATGATACAACTTATTCAGGAAAATGGAGACTAGATTATAAATAAAAAACTCAAAAATCACCCTGCCTTCCAAGTAGTATACATTTAAAAATTCTCATTGTCTATTAATGCTTAGCTTTCTGAAATCTGAAATAAAATAAATTGTCTTTATTTTTTAATTTAAATTCATTTTAAATATAATATTAATTGTAAAATACTAACAATATTGCTTAAAATAAATTAATGAAAGCATATATTACTAATTGGTAAAATGGTACTAAATAATGTAATGTAAAATCATTTATTCTACTCATCATTATAGTATGAAAACTAAAATAGCTTGAAACAAGATTTATGAAAATGTGTTCACCTTAAAATTGTACCTTTTTAAAATTTTCATTTTAATTGTTGTTCAAGTACAGTTTTCTGACCTTTACCCCAATCCCAGCTCACCCCCCAACCCTCCCTACTTCCTTCCCATCTCCGCCCCCCTTGTTATTGTCCATGTGTCCTTCATATGAATTCCTTCATACCCTTCCCCCCTTCCCCTGAAATTCCCTCCCCTCTCCCCATCTGGTCACTGTCAACCTGTTCTCAATTTCAGTGCCTTTGGTTACATTTTGCTTGTTTGTTTGTTTTGTTGATAGATTCCTGTTAAAGGTGAGATCATATGGTATTTGTCTTTTACCGCCTGGCTTATTTTACTTAGCATAATGCTTTCCAGTTCCATCCATGCTGTTGCAATTTAGCTAATTATTTAACTTTCCATCCACCTGTCTTCTATATTCCATTATAAATAATCACTTATTTATGTTATACTATATTTTATGGAATAAAAAACTACTAAGTCATTTATACAGATCATTTCAATAACACAGATTTAGCTGATACCTGCTTTTATTATTTTGAATGTAAAATGTTATAAAGTTATTTTAATGTTTAAGTTGACTATTATTTTCAAATGAGGATTCTTTGTGGAAAATATAAAGAAAAACAATAATAAAGTGGTTAATTTTGTATAATCTAGTAACCAACATGTTTTTACAAAATTTAAATTTTAAAATTATATTTTCACATTGTATTGTTGGAACTGGCACTTCGTAGAGGACAAACGCATGTCAATTATTATGTCTGTCCTTCTACCCCCATCAGCTCAATCCTGAATGTTTTCATTTGGGTGATCTTGAATTAAAAATTCAGATATCTGAAAGACTGAATTGTTCTGATAATACCATAAATGTCTTTTTGGTATCATGAAAGTATGCTGTTTGTTTTAATGATAAGAAGTGATAGAACATTCCCAACACAGAGAGAGCAATCTTATATTATTTAGTGCTATAAGAAGTGCTGAAACCCGATATGCAGAAGCAGTCTGCATGCCATCCAACCACCCTCTTTCATCAAAGTGGTATATTTTTCAAACTTTGTAATGCAGGATTACTTATCTGAATTAAATCAACTCTGTGTTCCCAAGTTTTAAATGCCAATACAATGCAGAAATCAATTCCAAACAATATGTAGGAAAATAAAGTATGGTCCAGCAGTGGTCCACCAGAGAAAGGAAGAAATCTGTAGTAGTCTAGTAGTTACAACACAACAGATGGAGTTGCATTTCTTTTTACGTACATGCTGGAACCTGCATAATGAATAATTCACAAATATATGAATGTGTTTGTCTTCTCCAGATTGTCAGTAGTCCAAGTTGACACATGAACTCAGTTTTTTATATTCATTGCTGGTTCTCTGAGAAAATACACTACAGAGTTACTACATATCTCATACACAGACATGCATGTATATTTTTGTGGAAAGACCAGAATTTAGATAAGATTTTGCACCAAGATGAGATGAGAAACTTTCACAGAAGGCTAGAAGCATTTTATTTACAGCTAGACTCTGTGTGTGTGTATGTATGTATGTGCACATATACATACATGTATAATTTAATGTTTAAATTATGTGTGTAAATATTAAATTATCTGGTGTGTACATGCATATATACACATATACATGTGATTTTAATGTTTAAATTATATATGTGTATATATATTACATTATCTATGTATATATACATAGATATAACACATATGATTAGGATTATTTTTTATTGTGGCTAAATTGGCATAATATAAAAGTCACCAATTTAAGCATTCTGAAGTGTATAGCTCACAGGTATTAAGTGCATTTACATTATTGTGCAATCATTCTGACATTATTTTTAATCAACATCACTTTAAAGAACCACTCAATAAAATGGGACCAAAACTTTACTTATAACTTCAAATGGATCAATGGACAGCATCATTTTAATTTCTCTTATCAATTTTTATGGGGAATACTGACATGCTTGTAAGACTTGGAACAGCCAGATCTATCTAATAATCACCCATTTGACTGATTTTCCAAATAAACATATTGATTTCTCAATGCTGTTCTATAAGTACTGCTTGATAATGTTTTTCCTTTAAAATCAAAATATTTACTTAAATTTTGGTGCCTAGCAAAATGTTATAATTTAATTTAATAAAATGATTTGCATTTAACCTATTCATGATATGTCATTCATAATCTTACCATTGACATTTGCCACATAAGAACTTAACATGGCTTTGATAACCATAAATGTAATACCCAAAAAATACAAAAGTCATAAAACAGATGTTTCTTAGAATGACTAAGGCAAAAATGAAAAATGTAACATGTCCTTGTTTAGAGTTTACATGCATTTAGTAAAATGGCACAGATACATGAGAAGTGTTGAATAATATCTGGACTTTTTGAAATCTTGTTAAGTACTTTTTCTGAATATGACAATTTTATCTAAACCAAAAGTATATAGATAGAGAATATTTGCACATTGGTTATATATTTAAGAGTTTGGGTTTTTTTCATGGAGGAATTAAAATGTAATTTGCCTTTTATGCCATATCAGGTTTTTACAGACACACAGATGGAAAGCAGGATGACAGCTGGGGGTGGGGAGAGGGATTGAGCAAAAAAGATAAAGGACTCATGGACATAGACAATGGTTCAGTGATTTTGAGGGGTGGTAAAAGGGAACTAAATAGTAATGGGAAAATACAATAAAAATTAAATTAAAAAAGTAAAAAATAAAATAAATAAATTTGAAAGGTTTTTAATTTTAGAAAAATTATTTCTAATATCTTACAGCTCCCCAATATTTCATTCCATGAGTATTTTATATAAATTAACTTTTTATTTACTTTTGAATGTAGATGATGAAATCATATATTCACTGTTGTATACATTTCAATTAAGAAACAGCTGGTATGTTCGGACATGACTAGAATAAAGAATAGTATACTACAAGGTATCTGTTGCTCCCATATGCACTACTTACTTTTTCAGCAATTAAAGAGAATGATTTTTTTTGGTATGACTAATAACATATGACTTTTAGCATGTGTAGTACTACAAGTAGTGTAGTACTACAAACTTGTGTAGTACTACTGTTAATGGGGAATTGTATTGTTCCCACCCCTGGTTTCTCAATGCAGTGTCATTGAGTCATGACTCAATGACTCAATGACTTAAAATACATCTTCAATCCAGACCTTATTTGTGACCTCTGAATCTGTATATCTAATTATATGCCTCAAATATTTGTGAAAAGCACTTCATATTAAACACATCCAAAAGCACAACATTTTATTTAAAACACCACTGCTAATGCCAGTAAATAGTACTTACACTTTTACAATATTATAAGGGAAAAATTTAGGAGCACTTCTTTTTACCTTGTCCCCCACATACTGTTTATCATGCATCTTGTTGATTTTGTTTAGTAACTGTAGTTTACTAAACTACAGTTACTAAACAAATGTAGTTTACATATCTCAAAATACAGCTTAGACTACTACAACGGACCCTTAGCTGGTGTGTCTAAATTCATTATTATGTATTCCTCATGCCATCTTTCTGAACACTGAGCAACTTGATAATTCATTCAGTACAACTTCTTAAGGAAACCCAAATCTTGGACTTTTTGGACCAATGTGCTGCTTTAGTCTCATCTCTATCAACTCCTCAGCAACTCTAAAACCTGCCCTCCTTATTTTCTACTCTAGATCTTTGCTTTCTTCTGTTTGTCCCTTTCCTCAGTGGCATTGGGGTAGTTTGCAATATTGCCTATTACAGGTTGAACTGTGTCCTCCAAAGAGATATTTTGAAGTCCTAACCCTTAGTATCTCAGAATGACCTTATTGGAATGAGGGTCTTTGCAGATATAATTAGTTAAGATGAGGTCATTTGGAATAGGTTGAACTTTTAATCCAATATGACCTGTGTCTTTATAAGAGAATCAGACATGCACAGTAAGACATGCCATGTGAAGATACAGAGACATATAGACACACAAATGAAATTATCACATGAGTATAAAGACTGAGATTGAAGTTATGTGGCCATAAACCAATGAATGCCTCAGGCTCCTGGAAGGATTCAGAGAGAGCATGGTCCTGCCAGTACCTTGATTTCTAACTTGTAGATTCAAATTGTGAGAGAATAATTTCTGTTGGTTAAAGCCACACAGTTTATGGTCTGTGTTATAGCATCCCTCAGAATCTAATACAATACACAGTAATTAACACCTACTTCTCCTGCTACATCACAAGTTTCCTGAGGGCAGCGAACGTGTATTATTTTGCCTATTATTACATCTCTAACACCTCATCTGCAATAGGTGTTTACACATAAGTACTGAATAAATACTTTTGAATTAAATGACTATACCATATAACTTGGAACTCATTTAAACAGTTCTTCATATTTGGCTTTAACACAAAATAAAGAAATTAGTGTTTTCTGGAGTCAATTTAAAAACTAGTTAATGAAATTTATGTACTATTGAAATTGACATAAAAAGGTGAATCAGTGGCTTGATGTACCACAAAAAATACATGAAATGAATCACTTTCAGTAAATAGAGTGAAAGTATATTAAAGAAAAGTAGGTATGTTTTTCAATCAGCATGTAAAATACTTTAAAAATATCGTATTAATATTCAGTAAAAAGTTGAGGTTCCTATTGGTACAGAGAATCCATCTCAATAGGCTCCATTTCCCAAGTCCTGGTGCAGTGCTGAGCACATTGTAAGGTTTAAATCTGACTCAATCTTTGACGACTATTCAAACAGCATTTTAAATGATCCTGTCAGAAAACCATAAATGAATACTGTGAGCAAAGATGTATATACTTCACAGGAATAGAAATATTGCCTATTTTATGACACAATGTATAGATGCAAATGATGAAAAGTAGATTAAAGCTATTTATTTTATGCTTATTTCCAGATCTGCCTTTATCACTGCACTCTATCAATGAACATGAAATGTGAGCATAGTGGATATGAGCTTTGGTTCTGGAGACAGATTACCTAAACTTAAATGACACTTAATCAGAGTACCTTCCAAATATGGTTCTGTGAAGATTAATTTGTTGATTCAAACCAATTGCTTAGAAATGTGTCTAGAAGAGACCACATACAAATTAATATGTAGCTATGAAACTACAGAGAACATCAAATATGTGATGCTTCAAAATGTTCAAATCTCCCCAAAATTTCAGCCCTTCTTAAAAATTATATTGTTTTTGTCTATAAGATTTTTTTTGCATTTAACTTTTTATCCCTTATACTAATCCAGTCTCTGCAATTTTTTTGTAGAACAATCCTATTAACAAAATAATTTCAAACTAATATTCCAATATATACATTCATCCCTATATAGCATAAAATGTTATGAAAACATTTTAAATGAGATAATCCAAATATAAAGATTATTCTCATAAATTTTTTAAAAGATTTTATTCATTTATCTTTAGAGGGGAAGGGAAGGAGAAAGGGAGAGAAATATCAATGTATGGTTGCCTCTCGTGTGCGTCCCCTGCTGGGAACTGGCCTGCAACCCAGGCATGTGCCCTGACTGGGAATTGAACCACGATCCTTTGGTTCACAGGCCCATGCTCAATCCACTGAGCTAGGCCAGCCAGGGCCCAGATTATTCTTAATATTTCTACTTGTTCCTTATAAAATCTATTGCATGCTTTCTAGAATGCATGTGCCATATTGCATTAGACTATACACTTTCAAAGCAAAGAATCAAGTGTTGCTTTCCAATGTATTAATGATGCCTACTACTGAATTTGATGCTTAGATACAACCAATAAGTATGTCACAGGAATATTAAATTAAATGACAATATGTCCCTTAGAGTAGATATACATTTTCTCAAGCATTATACATCTTTATCCAAAAACTAAGTGTTAGTTAATTAGACAGAAACTAATTCTTCAAATTCTAAATCCAATGTCTTGTCAACTATGTCAACTCATCCATCCAGAAGTATAGCTGAGGCCTAGGCAGTGTGACTCATTGGTTAGAGCATCATCCTGTACACCAAGAAGTCACAGGTTCAATTTCTATTCAGGGCACATACCTAGGTTGCAGGTTATGCCCCTAGTCAGGGCATCTATGGGAAGCAATGGATCTATGTTTCTCACATCATGTTTTTCCTTCTCTCTTCCATTCTCCCTAAAATCAATAAATGTATACTTGGTGAGCATTTTTAAAAAATATTAAAAATATTGGTGAAAGACACATAATTTAGGCAAATGTATGCACTTAGATAATTCTTAATATAAATACTAATAATGGAAAGCAATGTATTACTGGGATTAATATGCAAACTTGTAAGGTACTTTACTAGAAAGTTGTTATGATTTCTAAATTTTGATCCTGCTACTAAATATTAAAATTATGTTTTTAAATATTCAATTGTTGATAAAATGTAGAAAATAAAAATAATTTATCTGAAAAGTAACTTCTCTAAATAATTCTACATAAAAATTAGAAATGGCAATGTTCGGGAAATAAAAAAATTGACTATTTTTTACATGTGTGTCTGATATTTTCTTTCTAGTTTTCTGAAATTTCCAAATTGGCAGAAATTGATGGCAGTATATATGTGTCTATTCCTTCTGTCTATGTCATTATCTATCTACCTACTTATGTACTAATTACATATTAATCATTCTGAATTGCAAAAAATTAACAATCTAAAAAATAAAATCCATTATGCTGGGAACCACTCTGTCTGGTTTCAGGAGTTGTAACCACCCCCCAACCCCCCACCCCCCCACCCGTGGCTAAGGCTGAGTGAGCAGCCTCTGGACTGTGAGCCACTGAGGAGACAAAGCTCACCTCCCAGGCAAGAGTGCTGCTTTTGCCATCTCTAGCCCCCAACGTTTGGTAAGTTAGTTAGAGTCTATGGGTACAACCCCTCAGCGGAGGGGCAACCCTAGCAGGCATGATCATATGGGAGGCCATCAAGAAAGGACTCAGTTGGGGCTGCAGCAAATGAGGGCGAAGGACCCTCAACCCCCCGGCTATTTGACATAGCCCGAGTCCCCTTTCCATCTGGGAGCAGCTCTGGGAGAAGTGCTTCCTAGCTCTAATCCACTTAAACCTGAATCTATGATGGGGAGGGGGTGCAGCCCTCTGCAGGCTAGAGCGGTTTCCAGAGCAGTTTCTGGGGTAATCAGGCATAAGAAAGAATATGTAAAATACTGTGAAACCTGCTTTTGTTTAGAATGCTCTCAATTAAATAAGGGTCCAAGCAAGAAGTAAGTTTGTTCCTCAAAGTTTTATGGCTCTTTAGCTATCTGACCATGACTCAAAATAGGCCCTCAAAATTCTTTGATATGTTATCTATTGTTTGATCCTTACTGCCTGATATTGACTGATGAGCTTTACCTGTATCCCTGTGTGTTATGAACCTAATAAAAAGCCATTGAGGAAGAGGCTCTGGGACTTTCTCCCTTGACAGACTAGCCACCTTTCCTCTCCAAGCAGATCATGTCTTGGTAGCATTATGTTCATCTGTGGTGAATGGGGGGGCCCCTGAGGGTGGAGCCCCCCTCTACACTATTAAAACTCAAAATAATTATGAAATAAACAACCATTTAATTACTAAATATGTACTAAAATTAAAAGTAATAACTGTAAGCAGTGTAAATAATAATCGGCCCTTTTTCTTGATTTCTGAAATTATAAAAATATTAGTGCTCATGTTTATATTAGATTAAAATTGATCAAATAACTATGATTATTTTATTCTATCAGTAATTATAATGCTTTTATGCAGAATGTCTATTACAGTTTTATTTTATTTAATATTTTCTGCCTTCCATTTGAAATTATCTTTTCCTGTCTTTCCAATTATTATCATGTTACACTCTCCTTGAGGATAACTTTCAACAGTCTCAAGTAAGGAGAATAGGTGTAATTCCACACTCTGATGACTAAGCAAGTAGTAGAGGAGAAAAGGAGACATATTTTATCACCATAATTGATGAAGAAATACTTGAGTCCACTGTGCCAATCTTAGTGAGAGTTAATTGTTAAAAATCAAATCACTTAGCTACCAATTTGATATCAAAAACACTACCTTATTTTCACTGGTAGTCTTATAGTCTTCCTTCTGGTGAAAATCATTACTTATAACTTTTTTTTTTGCATAAACCAATCTGCAAAACTAGTAATTTTTTAGCAGGAAATCAAGCAATATATTTAATTTCATATTTATGGGAATCTCTGTCACACAAATTTATTCCTTTTAATATGTAATAAAGAAAGTTAAATTATAATGCAATATTTGGCACATGAAACAGATATAAGGGATTTATAGGCAATATCTCAAGTTGTCGTTAAACATTAATACTATTTTTCAAGTGCTTCTATAAAAACTGTCCTTAATAGTTTGTATTTTTACTTAGTGGAGTAAGTATTCACTACTGATTTTCTGACAAACCTATAGAATGATGTGATATAAAATCAAAACTTAAAAAAAACTCAAATACATACTTCCCTGGGGATACTTATACACTTGATTCTGAAAATATATATTCAATTTCCACTTTGATGTATTTTCATTTTTATGTACAGATTTCATCATAAACTGTTTTCAGGGTAGAATGTGGAATATGTACTTACAAATCATACTACAAAATTTGCATTATATTTGCATTATCTCTGTTAAATTATATTTCTGTAAATAATATCAATGTAAGGTTTATACCATTATTATCATAAAAAGTAGTATAAAAAGCTACTACTTATTATGGCTGTTACTAAAACAAAACTTAAGACAAAATCATGCCAAATCACTTATAAACTATTATAATCTTTGGCAAGATATTTACTTTCTCTTCAGTTCTTCATAAGTACAATTGAGTTAATAATGGCAGATGCCTAATTTAAAATCACATGCTTTCTGCATTATGGACACATTTATATAAAATATGAACTTAAAGAAATCTGATATAGAAACATGCTATTATCTGCACATCTCCGCTTTAAGGACATTTAAATCAATTATATTTTTAGCCACACAGTTTGTTTTTAGCTTCTGTTTTGTGACAAATTACATTGCCTTCCTTATTTCTCTACTCTAAAAAGTTACTATAATATTTTCTCAGCATAAAGACGATCTTAATCCCTAAAAAGTTCTTACCCCCACCCCAGATCGCCCAGAAGCTTGTAACTACATTTACGGTTTTTATCTTGATTGACACATAAACAGACAGTTTAGTCTTAGACCATGGTGATGACAGTAGAGAGAGTAGAAAGCTCTTTACAAATCATACCAGAGGGCCGGCCACTCAAAGACTCCTTTCTGTTCACACATCACAAGATGCTTTTCTCACCATCCCTCTTATTCCTTGTTCCTCTCCTCTACAGCACAGTCAGCAATTAGAAAAAAAATAAATTCAGAAGCACTAGCATCAAAACAAAAATATACATATTGTAAAGCTTCACATCTCTTCATTTTCTTGTACTCCACCTGAAAATAATCTTTGAGAGAGATGGTAAGATAACCTACACATTATGAACTGTCTAAAACTGAAAGCAAATCCCCTGCAAATGTGTGCTGCAAAGCCCAATAATTAGAAAATGGATGCTTCTCTTATATTATTAATTCCTATAAATGGAAAACCCAACTGTGAATAGCAGAAAATAATGGTGCTCTTTGAGCTATAAGCAACTTGCAAATAACTCATTACCTGCTTTAATATGAGAACTTTTATTACTCATATAGTTAGTGAGTAGAAGATAGCAAACACTAGGAATAAAAAGAGCTTTGGGGAGAAATCACAAAGTGAAATGAAAGCACTAAAAATATACTAAATACTGAATTTTACTAAAAATATATTTTCTTTTACTATATAATCCCTTTTTTCCTACCTTTGTGTAATATAGAGTGTACATGAAATACACCACTTGACACTTAACTTTAACTAACTGGTTTGTTCAGTTACCCATAAGAAGAAAAAGGATCATAAAATGACTTTGTTGAACACTTCACTGATAAGTAAACAAATGGGCAACACTTCAAAATTTAAGTCTAGAGACTTTGGTACCAAAAAGATACACATAATTAGATAAATACAATAAAATATTGTTTAAGAATAATACCATGGTATCTGGAGAAAATATTTAAGGTTTTTATGTATAGATTTCCTAGTTCTAAATCTTTATAACTGGGCACAGGCATATTTTCTAGGATATGAGACTTCATAATGTTCATTAGTTATGTGCTAAGCTAAACAAAATAGAATAGACATGGATATGCATATGTTAACTTCTAGTATTTATTTCCATACTCAACAGTGTACACAAGACATCTATGAATTAAAAGCAACATAAATGACCTCAAATAGATATAATCCCTAAAAATTAAATTTTCTTACTTGTAAAATGGCAATTATAATATTAACAAATTAAAAATTTGTTTAAATGATTAAATGAAATATTTTATGTAAGTTTTAGCATTGGACTTGATACAGAATAAATGTTCAATAATTGAAAGCATAATTTAAATTAGTTTATTTATTCTTAGGATTTCAAAATATTGTGTGAAAATATGATTTAAATAAGATTAAACAAAGACAATTAGATGATTTATGAAACTATATTAAATAACTGGCTCAGCCACACGTTTCTTACAGTATAATTTATTCCTATGAGATCATAATCACATTGTAAATAAAAATTCTAAACAATTATAAGAGATAATCACACATACACAAACATTAACTTAAGAATATCTATACAATATTTTAAGTAAAATATTTTAATTTGAGTCTCAAATGGTAGTTGAGATATAGTATGATTTAATAAGAAAATAATTAGTATATATGATTTTATCTATAAATCCATACTATTAATGATAAATCTTTGACATACTTTTTATTGAAGTACCTAGTATCTCTCTACATTTTATAAGCTGTTCACCTTTATGTTAGTGTATTTTGTAAATTACCTGATGTTTACCTCAACCACTTGTTTTGTTGTTTAACCCCGTTATTTTCTTAAAACACATATTGAAAATTAATAAATACTGTGCAATGCATTATTACACCTAATTTCTATGTGAATTAATATATTCAAAGCATAGTTGGAAAGGAAATTGGTCAAGTTAACTAAATTGTCTCATGAGCCTGAACCTAAAACTAGAAAGTTTCTGTTTACAATATGAAATTCTTACATTTTCATTCCTTCTATAGATGTTAGGCTATATCAAATTTAAGATTATGTCCTTTAACAATATTCTAACTAAACCTTTCTAATTATATTTTTCTTTATGATAAAACAAATGTATATCTGATAGTTGTCTAACAGATCATTTTTGTGAGCAAGGAAGAGTGTTGGGCAGAGAACCTAAGGAAGCACAAATCAGGGCCTTATCACCCACCTGACATGGGTGACACCCACGGGTCCTTCTGGAACAAGCCCACAGATGCTGGGCCAGATGATTTAGGGTAGAGCAGTGAGTGTTGTCTGAGGACCCACCTGAAAGCTAGATTCCTGAACCCTGCCTGGAGGTATTCAAATTTAGTAGCTTTAAAGTGAAGTCCAGGATGTTGTATTTTCTAAATCCTCACATGAAAATTATGATCATGGAATCTGCACAGCAGGGAACTGTAGTCTCCCACACAGAACAAACTGGGTAATCCACCCATAGATCATACAGGGACTACATTTTATGATCAATTTCCTGGCCTATTTTTCATGGAACTCCATAAAACACCTATACTTTGTATTATTCATTTGGCATTCCTTATGTGCTGTCTGAAAAGCACAAGTCCATGAATCCGCTTTGGAAGGAGGAATGATAAGTCTTCTTTAAGATATCGGTAATGATAAAAATAACGAAAGCTTTGATTACGGGCCTGATGCTAAAGTAGAGAATTTTCTTATATTGTTTAAGCCTTAGTAGTAATAATTACATATAGTTTACACAATATGTTTAAAATAATATGTGGCACATGGCAGAAACTAAATGAATTATAATTTTTGTCTTTCTAGAAAAAGAACAGAAATTAAGAGAAGTTAAATAACTAGCCTGAGGCTAAGTGATGGGAAATAAAGGAGTGAAACACTGTCGAACTCTTTAGGTGTAAAACCCAGCAAAACGCTCATGCCCTAGAAAAAAAATTACAGTTTTATAGTTGTCCTAATTCTAGTCAGGTTGTCAGCTAAAAATAACCAACCTTAACTCATTAAATTAGGCATAAAATACATTTATTGGAAGAGTATTGCGTAGCTAACAGACTGTTGAATGAGCGCTGTTGAGGAGCCAACCTGGCAATGCTTGGGTACAGTTGTGCCACCGAGCTCTTCAGCCCCAGGATCTTTTCACTCCCAAGGCTCAGCTCATACGTGGTCATGGTCAGTCACTGTGGCTCCCATCCCCTCTTCACTCTACTGCAGCTGCCTCAGATTATCGCATTGACCCTGCACCTTTGCAGCATCCTGTCTCTGAATACCCCTTCTTCCAGGCAGCTAAACTGAACCTGCCAAAAGGCGGGGAGAAAGAATGGCAATAACTGCATTCCTCTTTCTCATTGCATACTATAGGGCTTAGGGTTGTTGAGAATAACTAAGTATCATTTTAATGACATCATCTATACATAGCTTTCTTGTGGCAATCTACAAATCCTAAAAGAATGCAGAAGTTGAACCAGGACGGAAAATGGGGATCCATTTCAGGCAGATTCCTGTCACTGTAGAGGTTTCCATATTTAGCATGATGACCATGTAAATCATCATTCAAATTAGAAAAATTCAGATGATTAAATGCAGTACCTTATTAGGCATTCTAGAATAATAATCTAAACTGGGATAATCCCAGGCATTCCAAGATGTACCATCATCTAATTATTTAAGCTGATATACATTCTCATATTAGTTTACATTCTTCTTAACTGCCTGAGAAGAATTAATGATCTCCCCCTTCCCTCCCTCTCTCCCTCCCTCCTCCCTTCTTCCATCTCTCTCCCTTTTTCTTTCCTTCCTTCTTTTTTCCTTCCTTCCACCTGCTTTCCCTTCCTTCCTTCTTCCATTCCTCCATCCCTTCTCTTTTTCTGTCTCTCTCTTTGTTTATGTACTTATCTTTTATTCTTAGGATCATGGCCACCCAGTGGAACTTCGGCCATGGAGTTGCTTCAGATTCACTGAAACCTTACGGATGTTACTGTCAGAACTCTGATACATCTGGTGGCTGAGCTGGGGGGAGGGGCAGGGTCTTAATTACTGTTCAAATAAATAATATTTTTGGATCTCTGGACCTGGCTCAAACTGCTGTTAGAAGTCCATGTACTTCCTGAGAAACAAACACATGAACAGGCTGAAATTAGGATAACAAATCCTCTCTGCTTTTCTAGATTACAGTGGGGGTGTAGAAAGAAGGGGGAGAGAGAGGAGCAAGGAGGAAGGACAAAGGGAGGGCACCAGGGGAGGGAGAGAGGGAAGAAGGGAGGAGGAGAAGAGAAGAAAGGAGGAAGAAAAGAAAAGGAGAAAGTGAATATGAATGATTTTGGCTGTGTGTGTGCATGTTTATTTCACCTGTGCCAGTAAATAAATATTGTACTTATGTTGTTATGTGAGGTGCTGAGAGAAAAGACAGAAATCTCTCACATGACCTGTAGTTTCACTAATGGAAAAAACTGCATTGGTACTTCATTAATGAGTCAAAAGAGTTGGCATATTTAATGCCTGGAAGACAAATAATTACTCAAACTTTAGCATACATGAATTAAATCATTGATATAGTATTTTAATTAAAGCAATTTAACATTATAAACAATATCCAAGTCTTTAATTATTTCTTGCATTATTGAATTATGCTTACAGCTCTGCTAGGTATTATGTAGAGAAGAATCGATTTGTTTTCATTTATTATTATTATTACTATTATCTACTTCTCTAACCTTTTACCAAGGAATACCATGGTGATAATACTGTTGATTGTCTTAAAGGTGGTTCTGCAGGACAGCCATATGTAGTATGCCACATCTATAATTTTAACCACATCAGTCTACCTGAAAAAGAGCCTTGTGAGTTTTTGAGGAGCAGCATGTATCACATTATCAACTCCTCTAAATCCTGATCCATGACAATTTCATCTTTCATGTAGCATCAATAATTTCATAGTGATTAAAAACACAAATAGAACAGTTTGTATAATTATATTCAATCTGCACATTTCCCCCAAGAACTATAATCCCAAATTCCATAGAAAAAACTGTTAAATTTTAATAAAAGTTGGAAAATTGAGTCTTAGATCTTTTGCAACTATTTTTCTGTCATATCACTTGCAGAAATCATGAAAATTGAGCTGAATTTTACAATTTCATATTATTTTGTGTTTTAGCTATTCTTGTTTCAACAAATATTCATCATCACAGTCTACCCTTTTGGCTTAATAATGCAGTACATAAAAATGACAATAACATTTAATTATAAACTAACTATCATTTTGAAATAGGGTATTCTGAACCATAAAAACAGTAGATTGTAGGTACTCAGAGGAACCTAAAAACATCAACTTTGATAGTAAAAACTAACAATTTTGTAGGGAAAATGACAGCCTACTAAAGTGCAGTTGGACACCAACTTTATGTCAGCTCCACTACTGCATATATCAGTACCACATGCGGCTGAGGTAGAGAATGACTGGCAATAATTACTTGGTGAAGTATATAATAAAGTATATAACAAATATGTATGTACATTTTTGTACTGACTTCTTCGTGGTCAATGAAATTTTAAAGTTATTCTTAGCCAAAAAAATTAAAAACTATGGTAACTGTATTGAAAAAATTTATTAATCCATGATCATTTCCTGTACCTATACACATGCTAGCAAGAGAAAATGTTATGCCGCCCCCTAGTGTAAATATTAATTTTGTAATATCAGAACTGTAGAAATCCAAGAACTGCAAAGGAATCACACTGCTGTAGAAATTATTATGGAGAGAAGTAAAAGATATTCTAACCTTTCTTGAAGAGATAGCTTTCTATGAATACAGAATATAGTTCTGTGAACTTTATGAATCAGAAGAATGGCTGATATCTGAAGATTTCCATGGAATTTCCATTTCTTTATCTTCTGGAATATTCTGGGCTCAATCCATGCTCAAGGAAGGAGATTTTATAAATCTTGGGGTGGAAATAAGTATGTAAGAGGTGCCATGGGTAAACTGAGAAGAAAGGAAATATTATATTATCCGATACTATGTCCAAATTATATAAATTTATTCATATTAAATTAAGATTGAATAAGATTCTAACACAGATATTAATGTTCCAATATGAAATATGTCAAAATCCACCACCGTGTACTGAGAGTTGATTATGTGTCAACCTGGTGCAGTTTACTTCATATGTTTTATCTCATATGACGTGCAAACTTGTCTTCTAGGTAGGTTTTATATCGTCTCCATGTAAAGAAAATATAACTGATAGAGAGGTGAATTTGCCTGAGGTAGCAAAGCTAGGCACTGGTTGCTCTAGGTAAGTCTTGTCTGATCAGTCCCCTCTTTTTCTTTCTAACATTACACTGGTTTTATTGGGACTAGCAATGTGCCTGGTTTAACAAATCATGTTTCCATCCTTCCCTGCACTTAGAAGTGGTCCTGTGACATAGCTTTGGCCAAGAAGATGTAAGCAACATTGAGGGGTGGACTGTTTAAAACAGTAATCAACTTTTTGCCATTTATCCTTACTTATTTATTCTACCTTAAAATGTAGATATAATGGCTGGAGAAATGACCACCTTATAGCTATAGGAAAAATATAAATAAAATGTAAGAGTTTTTAGCCTTAACATTATTGAAGTACTTAGTGTCAAAATATATCAACTGGCATATTTCTCTCCTATTAAAAACTTACATAAACACTATTTAGGTACAAAGGTGATAGTTGGGGGTTTGTTTAAAAGCAGCTCTTCTCACTATTTATTGATAAAGAAGTATATATATGATTTGA